>DWNY01000319.1:0-17523 GCA_018250635.1 Telegonus apastus | reverse complement strand
CAAACTACATTTACGAGTACATATGAACAAAACATTTCATTTAGATGCGACAAATAGACATAGCTTAAAACTTACGTCTTAGATTTGATTACGTAGTTTGTGGTGTGTAATATAAGTCGTAAATGTACGATAAATTAGTAGAAGCAGATGCGTAGATGTACTATAAACTATACATATATAATTAATTGTAAAAAACTTTTAATACTATGTAAGTAAACACAAAATATGGAAGAAAGCTTTACAAAAAGTTAGTAAATTACACAGCATGCAAACCAAATTTGAAAGTGTACCTGGGCGTTTGGTCCGGTGGTCGGTAGTGCGGGATTTTAATTTGGTTCATTCCAGATATCTGAAACAATAAAACATTCCATAAATTAATACAGGATGGACACACACAACTAGACCTAGAACATAAATCTAAATTTATCATTTAGATGGTAGACTGACCGGGGATCGAACCCGGAACCCATTGCGTGTTTGGCCGATATGGTGACCGCCCCGCCACTCGGGTTTTTGAGTTTCTTTCGTTTTGTATTTGAGTTTCGTAATATCACTATACAGATGTATGAAATCAACACCGCTGTTTCGCTTCACAACACATCACGTCAGATAAATATAAACCCTGGCTATAAAGATGATAATTTGTGGATACAAACTCGGTGGAAGAGTATAACGACTGTTCTAATAAGTACGTATTCGTCGTAGGTACTTAGTGGAGATGCAGTACTTACGTACGAGTAAAAGTAGCTTAAACCATCATCAACCCATTTTACTTCTAACGATAGGAAAATTGACAATAATACTAGCAAGCAATCCCATACACAAATACAATTGAACCACAAACATTTCCTCCCAACTTTTAAATCATAGAATATCCTAGTGATCATTGTTATACTTGTTATAATTAATATGAAATAATGCGCTTTCGTTTTTCTCCTAAAAATCTTCTGAACTTATTGTTAGGACGTAAAAGCTTACATTTATAAAAATATATAAAGAATTAATGGGCTTGAATTTTATTTTCATACTAATTTTCATTCAAAATAAATGAAACGCTTTTATTACCATCATAGGGTTGTTAATTAAGGATAGGTATGTAATTAAAAGCTTCACTTTGCTAATAGCAGACAGAAACTGCACTTTTTTAATATTTCATTCATTCTCAGCGCAAATGAATGTTCCGTTTCATATAATATTCACGGTGTCATTAATTATGTTCAAATTGTAAATTTTATAGTTAATGAAAATGGCATTGTTCTTGTATAGTAAGGATTAAATATAATAAAAAGTTATCTAAAGATACACGAAAAGCTTGTCAGTTTATCGTTAATATATAATTTTATGTTTTATATAATTGTACTAGATACTAGTGAAGTAATTATATAATTGTACTGTAATTAGTGTATGCATTCTCTACATACAAATTACCCTTACATAATTTTTATGTACTTCATACTATTTTTAACGAGAGCAAGGATTTTAATTGCACTAAGGCGTAGTTAGATACGAGAACGTCTGTTATAAATTCGCCGTTTTAAGATATTTGTACAAAATAATCGATATGATGTTCCCACGGGCTCAGCTGTTCCGGAGAGTGCCGCCCCATATATACCACCTTTTTGCAAATAATTTCACTAAGTAACCAAATGGAGTTTCAAGTCTCTTAAAACAATATATATCTATGCAAGTAAATGTCAGAATCTCATAAAAGTTGCAAATTCAGTTTAGAAATAAATATATGTTACTAATCTACAACGAAAGAAATAATTTGTTGCTTAAGTAGGTGCACGTTGTACGTTAAGTTTACGCCCATATTATTGGTATACTCTATCAACAATATTTTAAGAAATTATGATTACCTTAATTTCAAGTGCAAAATTAAGCACACAACGATCATTCAATTATTTCCCACTTAGTCGTGATATTGAAGTAAGAAATCATTTACGTAACTTAAAGTAACTTGATCATTTACATCACCTGTTGAATACTTGTTAAAAAACTACCCCATAATACGCGATTAGCATAAATATAAAAAGTCATATTGGGGTGATATTCCCACGGTCGCCGGCTGCTCCTGGTAACCCGAGTCCCGGTGACCCATATGGACGCCGACCTCTTCACGGATCACTTCACACACTTGTCCCACCAACTGCATTTTCACAATTTGCTATATTGTTTGAAAGTAAGATTATACTTCTTTAGAACACGAATATGTTACTTATCATTCATCCCGTTAACACGTTGAATGATTTAGGTTTCTTAAATGATAAGAGATTAGAATTAGTCTTACGTATATTTGATTCATTTGTATGTCTGACAACTATCGATAACTCTATATCGATTTCCTGTATTTCAAGACTACACGTGGCGTCTAATAAAATAATACTCGCATGTTAAGCCTACTGAGTTCCATGAATCAACGCGATTTTTATAAATTATTTATCTAACACCGACAATTCAATAGACAATCTACACATTTTCGGTACAAATCCGGTAGTTAATTAACGGCTTACACATAATTATGTGAACGTTCGGTAAGCTCTCGGTACACTCTATTCTAGCACATAGACGATATGTTTAAATTAGTTACCTGGGTAGCTAAAGACAGTATTAACACTGACATCCTCGATAGGATTTACATTAAAATATTTTTAACAAAAAAAATAGAGTTAGCAAACGAGCATGGAGCTCTTGATGGTAATTGGGCACTGTCGCCGTTGAACATCTGTAATCAACTCCAGGTAACATAAAAGTTTTACAGTCTTCAATTTAGCAATTAAAACAGCTGTTATAAGGTAGAAATATCAGGTTCTTTTCAGCGGTAGAGTTTCCTGATCTGTTGATAGACTCGTCGCATATATATTCATAGTTTACGGTTTCGGTAGGCACACCGCATCACAGCTTCTTTACGATCACTCAGTACCGAGGATTTTCATACAACACCTGTGACTGACATAAAATATTTTATAGCCTACAAAGTGCGCTACACGAAGCTTTGAGCGGTTTAGCTTCCCAGGTAACATATCGTTTAATTTTTGGGTTGAATAAGTCGTTATGGTGGTTTATTAAACCTTTATTGCGACCGCAAAAGAAATAACGCGAGGGTTGCAAGATGAAATGAAATACGAATATGCCTCGGTCTAGTAACACGTGCAAATTATTATTTTGAACGTTTATTAATATACGAGTTGGTCATTTTCTTACCATTTGGCAATATTGTCAAGTATTAAGATGGATACCTACATATATATGTACACTACGGCGCCTTCATTTATCTCATACCTATTTCTGTCTTGTAACAGCAGTATAACTGTTGCTGTGTTTTGGCTTTAAAAGAGTGGTAAGAAGACATCATTATCAACATGAGACACACCTTCTCGACAAGGATTGTCATCCTATCTACGGTTGATTAAAAATAGTCATGGGGGAATAAATATGCGATAGGGTTAATTAAAAATACAGCAGGTATATAACTATGTGAAAGCACGTTTCCTACTTCTATATAAAAGTATGTTATAAAAATCTCTAACACCCACTTTGGGATTGTCTTTTGTTGTAAAATTACTTACTCCTCAGGTGAAATAGGGAACATCTCGAATAGATTATACTTGGATTCAATACAAACTTGCAGATTTTATTACATTCTACATACAGAACAGGTCCGATATCCTTCAGTAACTACTCTATACTAAGTGAAATAAGTGCTAACATCCATAACATGAATCAGAGAAAGTACACAGAGCAAAGTAATCCAAATAAGTTATATTAGGCACTTTCCTCAATGGAACTAGCATGATACTATGATATAAGCGAGCGTCACTTAGCTACAACTTCCTCGAGGAATGTCTTATAACTAATCTTTCCACTTAGCCATGCCGCGATGGACTCAATGACTCTTTAAGTGAAGTTGGCACTATTCCACTGGCCACGGGAAAAAGCCAATAAATGTTTCCGAATCGAAGACATGCGTTTATGGCTTTAAAAAACAGAGTATTCCTTGATAATTAAAGTTATAATTCAGAATTCTTCATATGTGAGGAATTTATCGCAAGAATTCAATTCAATTAAGTTAGGAATTTCCCGGGAAGTAATGCATACGTTCAGTACGTATGTATCACTTCCCATTACACAACAAAGATGATATGAGGCTATTAGTAGGTATATACACGAGAATTACTGCATGCATCAAAGTGGAACATATATTATCAGGTTTTACAATCCTAAAGCCGGTGATACCGATGCAGACGTTTTAAATTGCAAGCGTTTAATATACATGTAAAAACGTTTGCTCATTGATAGTACTACTGAGCAAATACAGCAATGTTTACATCCGGACTGTACGCAAATAGTTTGCTATTTGGACCGCGCGGCGGACGTAGTCAACATTTGTAGGTTGCCATCAGTTTATGTCCGCCAACACACCTAATCGATACGGAGTTATGAAGGAGAACGGAAATAGACAATAATTTAATGCGGTGCAGGAATACATGCATTCTAGTTACGGGGTCAGTAGAAATAAATTTTAATTTAATAATTGCCTGATGATGATGATTCAGGATAGTAAACTGATTAATTTTTCCAATAAATGTATGTATAAAGCATCAAAAATACATTACATATAATTTTATTTGTATACTGTACAATAGTATTCAAAATTAAATAAAATGTCTACGGCACACTTTACAATACCCGTAAATAGGTACAAATAACAGCAACTAGTCGGATATGCAAAAATACTATACCGGCAGGCACTATATCGAAGATCAGAAAAGGTAAATCTCGTCCTACTTTTGTCAAGAGATAAATATTTTACGAGATGTTAATAAAAGCTATTGTGAACTGTGGATGTGGGTGTGAGAATTCTCAATAAAAGGATATGAATGAATAAATATTTGCAAGCCTATAAATATATTATTTGACCCGTTTCATGGTTTGACCTGAATTGGCGAACGGTCCATTTCATAGATCATAAAATACTAAAACGGTCTATGAAAGTTAACAAGCACAGTTAGTATGCGGTGTTAATTTTCTGTTACCATCCTGTGTACTGCCGCCCCAGTTAGTGTGCTCTGCAATGACTAGTTGTATTAGATTAGTTCTCTCTGTTGTTCTAGTAGTCACTAGTAAAACGAACTTTAGCCCAGAATAGTTTAGTCGGTGACTTCAGTTTACTGAATAATTAGCTCCTATATTAACAGACCGCACGTTAATTACGAGAGTTATTAGGAATGGTAGAACAATATTTACTATACTCAAATATTTCTAGAGCATTATAATGTTCTATTCTAAAAATGTCAGAAAAATCTTTAGTCACGTACGAACGAGATGTGAAATAAACTTCCTCCCTAGGTGTTCCTGGAGCGCTACGACTTGGCGCTCCTAAGGACATATTCAAAAAGACCTCTTGGTCAAAGCTGACACTACAGTGGCGATTCCGTCAAAGCTGATAATGCATTGGTGACTCCTCTGTTGTTAAAAATAACCATAAACTGCTTCCGATTAGGTAGCTTGGCTCTTGCTACCGCTATATTTAGTTTAAAAATACACGCCTCTGCTCTAGCGAGCAAAAGAAATTTACAAAAAATAGATGATCAAATACTTAATCCTATATCTTATTGACTTAATTTTTGCAATAGTTAGTATTGTATCAGAGCCGGCCATGTGGGAACTCTTTGCTTCAACTTGATCAATAAAACAAGAGAGGGTTATAACTTTCAATGCTACGTCCTTTGTGCCCTAGTTAACAAACGTGTTATAGTCACGTGTACCAGAGACCAGAGCTTAGTTCCTGTTGCGTCCAGCTCAGCTGTGATATAAAACTAAGAGAAACAGAACTTTTATTCGCCTTTATTTTACGTATCTCTGTATGTAAGGCTACGTGCCATTTCAGAGCAAGTTAGGTTGACTTGTAGAAAGGTTTCACTTGCGAATAACGGTAGAAGTATATTTTTTATGTGAAGTACGTTTCAGTGGAAGCATTTGGAGTTACATATGAGGCGATCATGTTCTTAGGTGTCCTACCAGGAGTTCTGTTCTATATACAGTTGTTTACATGATTTATCATATCAGATCAAACAAAAGGTTTGAGCTATAAATAATTTAGCTTTTACTAACCCACTAAAAAGTTAATCCTAAATAATTCACAAAAATATGCTTATATCGGGAAATAAATGGTATTCCATGAATTATTACAGTAAACACTACTTATTTAAGACGACTCAACAAATTTTAAGTTTATATGGCTGTCACATTTAGCCGTACCTATTCGTATGTAGATGTAGTTTTTTTATATTTTAGAAGTAGCAAACGAGCATGCAGTCCACCTGATGGTAAGTGGCCACTGCCGCCCATGGATTTTTGTACTCAATCCCAGATAAGATCCTCTTGAGGAGATACCTCTTGAGGTCCTGAGGTAGGCCACAGATACGTTGCCACACCTGAGGACTAAGTTGGAACGCCTTGAATACCTATGTCTCTCTCACCACACTCTTCAAACCAGAACACAGCAGGACTTAACAAGGCTGTTATAAGACACATATGGTATGGCGCCGGTGCCGCCGGAGTCGAACCACAACGGAGTTATACCACCTTTCTTAATTGTAACATGATCTTAATATAATCGAATAGTATGGGTGTAAATTAAATTCAGTTCACCTCAACCAGATTGTTAAATAAAACTCAAAGGAGAATTCCCCATAACTCGCAGTCTTTCGTTCTATATCCGCAGTCACCGTCGCAAAACTCGGAAACAATAGCTGTTATGAATGGGCCATGTGTAGAGACCAATTTAGCTCCGGTTACCGCATATACCAGGTAAAAATAAAA
The DNA here is from genome assembly GCA_018250635.1 of Telegonus apastus. Lineage (NCBI taxonomy): Eukaryota > Metazoa > Arthropoda > Insecta > Lepidoptera > Hesperiidae > Telegonus > Telegonus apastus. Next base: position 10,698 of record DWNY01000319.1, on the reverse strand, counting down.
CCATAGGGGATTGGTTATAACTCTCAGCGTTTTGTCCTATATCCAAAGCCCCAGTTGCCTGTCAGCAATAACAATGCTATTACTATCGACTGTGGTAACAGTCCAGTTCGCTCGTGGCTTCGACGAACTAAATATAAAACAACTCAATAGGGACAGGGTGTCAATGGAAATCGATTATTTTTTTACAATATAGAAGTAGCAATAAACATGCAGTCCAGCTGACGGTAAGTGCCCATTGCCACCCATCAACATCTGTAGCTAACTCCAGATTAAATTATAGGTTTAAGTATTTGAAGTTGTCCACATTATTAATAATTAATCTATCATCCACTAAAAATATCCATCAAAACTATTCTAGAGATTCTAGTTTCAATAAACTAAAAAAAAAGTGCCACTAAAACTATCGATCAAAACTATTCTAGAGATTCTAGTTTTATTAAACTAAAAAAAAGTGACAATCTCAAATATTACTGTTGAAGTATTGAAGCAGTACCTATGGGAAAATGTTGTAGGCTTAAACAGATATTCAATATTCCGTAAACAAAAGTAAATTTCGTTAAATTTTTGTAAAGTAAGATACTTAACTGAGTGACGTGAAAAGCCTTTACTTAAAATAGCCGTTTAAATGCTCTGTTGTCACTAAAATCTCACAGCAGTGCTACTCATTTCTGTCATAGATGCACAAAGGGAATGTTGGTAGAATATAATAACAGAGGCAGTGTTTAAAAGCAGTGAAGTTGAGCTTCTTATCAGGCCGCCTGCAGCGCGCCACAATCTGATTTGCGGGCGGCTGTCTACCCAGCACTGCCTTCTATTTAAGTTTTGGTAAAGAACTCTGGGAAAACTATTTTTAAACGTAATTAAATCGATTTTTCTGGAGATGTTTATCTTGAAACATTATGACAGTTTCTTTTTCGGAAATGAATGTTGTTGGAAAATAACAAAAGGGATGGACACTTCATTAAAATGTCTTAACATAAATATAATAAAAAAATGACTGTTATATTTTTATAACGTAATTTCGTAGATTTGTGTAGATTCCGATTAGCTGCAAGATAACATTGCTCTTAAGAATGCGTGATCTTTTGGTCGTAAAACTGAGCATTAATCTGAAAGTCGGCACGTTAAATGAGATAGTAAAAGTTTTTATGGTTATCTCAGTCGCAATGGATAGTAACTGAAACTATGTAGTTACCTTCAGAAACACTAAACTGAAATACTTTGGTGCTAAGATACCCAGTAGATTATAACTATAATTAAACTTAAAAGATAGGTTGCCACTTTTTAGCTTTAGTATCGGTCAATGAGACAATTTCTTTTTTAAATATTGACAGACCATCCGATTTTTTTAATATTGGAAACTCCTGAGGCGATTCCGGGGAAGAGCCTCCAAAAATAGTGCTTTCTGTACTTCATTACCTTTCTATAATAAATAGTTCAATTATTTAAAATCCAGTATAACATTATATGCAGGTGGCAACCCTGTTTTGCCAGTGATACAACGTTGCCAAGTTTCTGGATCTTATCAACCCTGTTAATAGATGTATTCTATAAATAGTACACCATTTATAGTTATTATATTCAGACTTGATCATTTCCATTTGATTTAATCATTTCTTAGTAGTAACCGGTACCTATATTACATTTTTTAAAATAGAGCTTCAATGTAAATAGGTATCGACGATCTTTGTTACTGAATGTAATAACCTGCTAACTATATCTTCTAAGTAGGTTGCTTGTATTCGAATAACCACACGTAAATATTTTGTCTTTACCTTTAAACACTTATAAATTGAAAAGTGCAAAATTGTTTACTTTATGTCAAAACGCTTGTAATCACTTAATACTCTTCTTCATATTTCGTGTATTTCCACGATATAAGAGCATTTCAATAACATTAACCTTCCCCTTATGAGTCAAAGGTGTGCTTTGACTGTTAAAAATCCTATTATGGTGCTCATTTTTTATAAATCAAAGGTTATTTTGGATACGTTGGTAAAAGTGGCATTATGCCAAGTGCAAAGTAGACTTCAAAAGGCGTATATCAAAAATGAGTGTTTCATAGAGAGAAGGGCGTCAGGGCGGCACCCTTATGCGAGGGCTTGGTAACTGGCTCAAATTTTTCTTGTAGCACCTACTCCTACAGGAACAACGAAAGTCACTTGTTCCTAAAAAGAAATTTTCCCTTAAACTTTGCAATCTCCCAAGCTTTACTAAACCTTGGCATATACGTAAATATACATACGTGCATTCATTTGATACGGAACGGAATAAATTTTGCCGTAAATATCTACCGTTTCAGCACCTTTTAAGGAAACGAACCTTAAATGGAATCGTATTAGAATTAATGAAAACAGGATTTAGTGGAAATGGCCACATAAATTAACAGACGTGATGGATAACACTCGTTGCGCGCCAAGAAACGTAATAGAAAATACAAGTGGGTATCTGCAAATCTCTATGGGTCCCATTTGTTATGTAGCGTCTCTAAGCATTGGCTATTTGAACATTTGAAAGCGGATTTCAAATGGAAAACTTATTTTATTGTTTAAAGAGTACTTGTATGAGAATGATATTGCGACGTCAAAATATTCATAAGCTCGTTCGTATAAACTTTAACATAAATTCTGGTTGTTGAAATCGACACATTTATATAAATACGACATGCAGTGCACGCCCTACGAGTATCTCATGTTCTACTGTTAAGTAAGCAATATTTGTATGTACAAATGTGTTTTGCTTTCAAAAGTAGTCGTGAGTATTGATAGGTATCGCTTACATTTTGTATATTGTTTTCAACATTTATTTTAGAAGCGTCATTGTTATATATATACATATGTATTTCATTTATTAAATAGCATTTGGTTTTATGTGTCGTAAATAGCCTAAAGGGACTTAAATTTGTACGAATTTTTTCTGTACTTATTTATCTTTTATTCACAAATGCACCAAAAATACAGCAAAATTACACGCTACGGTGCAAAACTAAACGATCATCATTATTTTTGATTCATTATGCAGAATGTAGAAAAATTTTAGATGGATTTAAATAAGGAGTCCTGTTGAATAAATGAAAGAGCATGGGAGCTCAGCTGGGGACAAATGCAAGGACTGGTAATTCATTGTGCATAAATGAGTGAGTTTTGTTTTTAAATTATAGGAGTAACAAAGAAGCATGATATTTATCAGATGGTAAGTGGCCACTGCCACCAATGAACATCTATATAATCAGCTTCAGGTAAGATTAGTCTTGTCGAAAATAAGACGTAGAATGTAGATGTGTTACTACTCATCCGTCCATCAGTCCTTTCAGATCCAAAGCTGGTGATACCTAGGCCTTCCCTAATGAGGCTTTTAGCTAATAGTTTGTTGTTGTAGTTCATATAAGTACTTTGGTGATGGCAATAGCTATAGCTATAATAGCTTGATATAAATATTTCCCTTGAAGATTAACTCTGACCAAACAAAAATTTCCTTTAACTCTATTGTCATTATGTAGAAACAGTAGATAGGTGGTATTTCTTGAGTAAGAAGTTCAAACTACGAAGAGCTCTAAGACTTCTAAGCATGGAGTATAGTATTAGAATATTATAATTGGACTTCCTTGTCGTTCCGTAAATTTAATAGAACTGACGCAAGGGGGATATTTCTAACTTCTTAGAACCGAACAGGGACAACCGGCTAACTTCAAACATTGTTAAAGTTGTAGAGTTTACCAATGTTTAATTAAACTATTTTGATTTAAGAGTTCTGTTTATAACTTTGGCCTAAACCTGTTTATTATTAGCGAGAATATTACGCCAAATTTTCCGTTTTTAAGTTTCAAAGCTTAAGGGATCATTTTAACAATATCCTCTGTGCTTCGATTTTGTGCCATGTTAATTTCAACGCACAATTTCCTTTCAGTGCGTCCTTAAATAATACAGATTGTGATTGGGCTATGTCAACGCTGAAACCTGCTCCATTATAAACGTGGATTTATTGAATCAAAATCAAAGATGGTAGTATCCTTTTTGGTTCGACTCCGGCGGCACCATCGACACCTCTTTTTCTGCCTAATAACAGTAGTGTTAAGCGCTGCTGTGTTCTGGTTTGAAGGGAGTGGTTAGGGAGACATACATATTCGAGGCGTTCCAACTTAATTCTCAGGCGTAGCAACGCACCTGTGGCCGACCTCACGTAGGACTGTGATCTGATCTGATTACAGATGTCCATGGGCGGCAGGGGCCACTTACCATCAGGTGGGCTGCATGCTCGTTTGCTACTTCCAAAACATAAAAAAAATTAAATCGAGCAAAGTGGCCAGCAAAGGGTACGAAACAAAGCTAACCGATACAGATCAAGTTATTTCAAAACGTAAAGGAAAGTTTCGTTTCTCCGTGAGAGCGCTGTGTAAATAAATTGTTTCGTGGAAACAATGCACGTATTGTTCACTTGTAAATTGAAAGAAATAGCTCTGCATAAAGCTTTGCCGTAATTAAAATATAATTTACAGCGTATTTGTGAATTTTATAACCGAGGCGATATAATTTACTCGTAAGTATGGTGTTAGTTTTATACGCATAATTATTGTCGATGTAGGTATTTATTGACATTTCATTAAAAGCAGAAAATCTTATAACTCCTCAATAAATATACTCATTAAAATATTGTACAATAAATAAACGTTAAAAAATAAATGCCTTATTAACTTGTCAGTCTAATCGCAAAGAATAGAGTTCCAATCCCAGTTAGATGGTAAAGTAATTAATGTGTGTTTCTCTTTGTCTGTGTTTATGTCATTTGCACAGCTAATCTGATCAGCGCTATTTATATTTGATTAATGTTTTTTTTTTACTAAAGCTTAATTCTTCATGTTATTAATTCAGCAGGTATTATCAAACAAACTCAGGCACAGTTTGAAAAGGTTATCTAATAGGCCTTATTAGAATATTATATAGCTTTAACAATAGCAAGCTTAACCCGCTCCGAACGCCCTAGATTTACTGCACAGATGACCTGCTACCAAAATGTTTAATACTATTAGACATGTATTATAAATCAGCTATTGTTGATAGTTATTCGGCGTTTCAATACATTAAGTTTTCATACTAAATGGATCGGCTACGTATTTGTACTACTAGAAAATTTTCATTTTCGATTCTAAATTATTTTAATAATAGTTTTAATTCATATGATGTACAATTAGGTTCATACCGTTGTTACTACTACGTACCAGATTAAGGACCAAAAACATCATTAAATCATTACGACTAACAGCGACTTTAACGATCGCCAAATGAAGCAATATCATGGAAAGAAAAAATTGCAGCCTGCTTGCAAATTTATTATTCAGTTTCCTACATCAATTAATACGTTATAGTACTTAGCTTACGTTGGCAAAAAGGTGTAGAAGGAACTTAACAACTTAACAGGGTTTTCCAATGCAGTGTTCATTATAATATGCTAGTTGGTAAGCGTCGTTTCAAGCGACCCAGATATACAATACAGGTGATCTGCGCCCAAAGCCGTTAATACCGTCAGATAAATCCTTCAGGTTAGCTTTAATCGAACCCCAAATACGGTTCGAGCTTTGTTGAAGGCTACTTATATTGTGTTGGAATTAGTAAATACATTAGTGTTTCCGTGTTTTTTAAGTTATGGGAACAGCATATACTTAATTAATTATACCGGTTTCGGTGCGGATATGAAATTATTTCGGATTATCCGATGGTTTCGGTTACGGATAGATGATGACTAAGGAAAAGTTAAAGGAAAATAAAGTACGAAGTAATAGTTTAATTTATTTGCAATTAAGAAACGTGCACGGTTACTGTGTCGGCGCTCTCATCTGCTACATATTGGTAATTTTGTGTTTTATTTGAACCACCTTATCCGAAATTATTCGATTTTTTATATCGGATTCGGTTACGGATTCCATCTGATTTTTATTTCGGATATCCGATAGTTACGGTTAAAGAACTCCATAGCATCCCTGGTGTGGATTATATTAGAACGTCTATCATATAACACTAACTAACATCTATCATATAACACTAACCAATAAAACAGCCTTACACTAGTGATGATCAGTTGAACTGACGTCTATCGTTTACTAAGATGAGCAGTAATAATAACTTACAATACTGAAGCATTGTAAGTTATTGATTCAACAATAACGATCCCGTCTCGAGTTTCTCAGATACATTGCAGGTAATCTTCCTGAAAGGGTTACTAGTATTGCACATATTCTGTAACAATAGCTTTTATTACTGAATCTGTGAATATATCTAGGGTTCCTTATGCTCTATTATTCTGCCTCTCAGTTATTTCACCCTAACAACAGCAGTGTTACGCTTTGCTGTGATCTGGTTTGAAGGATATGGAAAAGGAGACGTGCTTATCCAAAGCATTCTAACTTAGTCTTCAGAGGTGGCATATTATGTGTAATGTGTAGCTGATCTGAGTTAAGCTGATTGTGTAGTTTTGACTACAATTGGTAAGATTAAAGTCCTAACTTGGGGTTATTACAAATGGCCATGGGCGGCAGTGGCCACTTATCATCAGGTGGACTGCATACACAACTACTACCTCTATGTTATAAAATATCTATTACTTAAAACATATGGACAATTATAATGATTTATACGAAACTTAATAAACGCTTAGCCTTCAGCATACGATAGACACTATTCAATAACTAAAAGTAAAGTTGTTTTAATAGTCTACATTGAAAGAGACTCTGAACTTATTCTGTCTGTGTTTGATAGCACTTTGAAAGGGATTCTTTTCAAAGGTTTTTGATACGAGCTCTAAAGCGGCAGACGCTGATTGACAGTAACGAGACTGCTTTACAATAAATGTGTAAAACATCGTCAAAGTTCATATTTAACACTGAAATTTGAATTTACAACCTAACTCGCACTTTAATTATATTGACCACTGGAAAGTCAAACTGAAAGCAATAAAGTTATCCGATAGTACCAAGAATTAGGGTTAATCACCCTTTATAATTTGATGAGGGTTTTAGTTTACCATTAAAAATAATTAAGGGCCAGTTTATAGATTTAAGTAATACAATAGTAAACAATAAAAGCTTGTAATTTCATCGATGTTTTCGATGTCAGCATTGCGACATCTGCTACTATTTCTGGAGTGATATAACAATATCGTAGCGAACAAAATGCTGATGATATGGTTTTGGCAATAACGCCCCGGTTGTGAATGATTACCATAAATAAACAAACGTGCCAAAATTTGACTCAGAAAAAGGTATCCAAAGGGTACACCGGGCCTATATTGAGTGTTCGGGTACAAATTAGCATTTCAGAGACGTGTGACAAAATACCTGCGCGCCGTTGACTTAATGAACGAAGAACATTGTCATTAAACGGCTTTACGGATATGTACCTACAGGAGATGCGGAGCGAAGTGATCCGTCGCCTTAATTTAGCAATTAGAGGGTGCACTTCAAATATATTGATTAAGACAGACTGGCAATCACCCATCCCACCGTTCCAAGGATAACATCGGCGCCCGTAATCCACTTATTGTAGGCAGTTTATGTTTCCTTGAGTTATGTCCCATCAGCTCGTAGCTCATTTAAAATTTAATGAATGATTTCCAAAGGGATCAGTTTTACGATTTGCGATAAACTTGTGATTCCCATTGACGTCACTTAGGGAACGGAATGGACGGTTAATAAGATTTCCCATAAAATTTTAAATATACCTAAAAGCTATAGGTACCTACATCTGTCGAAATTCATATTATTTTGAATGTACTCATTCAAAGAGCTTTGTTTATCTGAAACCATTTTCAAATGTAGCATTATGGAGAGCTCTTTGTTGTGTAAAGTGCAAAATTGTGTAATAAAGCCAGTAGCGTAAATCCGGTATCTCTGATGATCGGAACTGACGCGTGTTTTGGACAGCCGATATATATGGCTGTCCGGTGGAGTATCCGTCAAAGTCAGACACTTGCGCACGTTCCCCCTTGGATATATGAAGTTTTCCATTCTTAGTCGAGGAACATTGTTTTGCTGTATTTTAATTTCATAGGGAAATAAGATTCAGTGTACTATAGATATAACCTACTACGTTATTTCCAACCAGCTATTGAGTCTCTCAAATCAAAATGGATTTCGAGTTTTTAACAACGTGCAACATTGATTATATTATCGTAGATGTCTACATACTTTTAAATCACTTTTACAAATCATTATATTAGATTATCCACTCATAAAGCAGAGAATGGATAACGTTGATAGGAGTGAATTTTGTAATATTATTCCAGGGTTCAATTTGGCACTTCTCAACTCAGTGGTCGCTAACTCCCGCTCCATAAAAACTAATGGCGACTCGTTTAACGATCCGCCCTGTGTAGGCGGAGTTAACGTTTTCTGGGTAATTGTGCACTTCACCCCATTCTTCAAGACGGCTTGTTACACAAAGTTTCAAAATCGGCTCTAAACTATACAATGGGCAATTTGTACCCATTTCATCTTTTGCTTTGCCGCTCAAGAATGTCTGGTGGAGTTAGAGTAATATTATTCGTTGCTATAGTAAGTGGGTCAATGCACCCTCGTTGACCTGCTATTACTCAGATGTTCTGGCAGAAACTAACCACTAACCTGCTCCATGCGGATGAAAACGCTTACTATTGGTCCTACATGTTACTGAGAAAACAGGAAGCAATGCGATAGCAATTGATCGATCGATCAACTTATTAACACCCATTTTATGAAAATAAACGCTATGTAAAATGTAAAAATTGTAATTTTGAAATATCAGCAGATGTCGGTGTGACTCCGACGTAATTTCATAAAACTTTTGTTAATAAAATCCACGAATCCCGCTTATAACAATGGAAAAGACTGATCCGTAAATGACTGGATCCTTACGAAAATACTGAAGTGGACTTGGGTAGGAAAAAAGTTAAGCTTCACCACAAGCTGATCATTAGAGAGCAAGCGAATGCTCATTTCTCAATAATTGAAGCAGTAATTGTTATAACTCAGAAGTAGGTATCACACAGGCCTGAAGTCGCGCCAGGATTGTCTTCCGATTGGCGTGCAGCCAACTTCCTCCGCCAGATCGACTCGAGTTGCCATCGCTGGGTAAATCACCGCAACTACAATAACATTGAACATACACAATTTATTCCTGTGCATTGACGTTAATGTCACGCTCTCCAGAAATAAGTTATAGTTATAACAGGTTACGTATGGAAAATATTTGAATGAATAAGGTCAGTCAGCGAAATCGCTTAATATTTGCGACAGTTTTAAGAATATTGTCTAAAACTGATTTTTTATATATATTGGAAGTAGCAAACGACCATCCAGCCCACCTGATGGTAAGTGATCACGGTCGCCCATGGACTTTTGTAATCAACCCCAGATAAGATCACAGTCCTACCTCCTGAGGTCCCGGGGTAGGCCACACATTGATTGCTACCCCTGAGGACTAAGTACGGAACGCTTCGAATAAATATGTCTCCCTTACCACACCCTTCGGACCAGAACACGGCAGCGCATAACACTGCTGTTATATGGCAGAAATAGGTGTGACGGTTCTGCCGCCGGAGTCGAACCAAAAAGGGTTCTACTACCTTTGGGAGGTTTTAATTAAAGTCATAAATATCATGGAGTTATACTTGTTCTTAACAACTTATTCAAATCTCGTATTCATATTAATCATGTATGAGAATAAACTTAATAAATAGAGCAGGTATTTATGAAATACATATATTTGTGATTTTTATCAACCTAAAAGCTCTTTGTGAAGATGAGGGTATCATATAGAAACGTAAGGGTATATAATAATATTTCTAGAGCCCTACGCTCCAGGCGTCCTCCGGGAGGTTCAAGCATATTCAATGGCCCTACGGCAGCCTCATTCCGCCGCGTCAGAACAGCGATAAGTACAGGAAACGCTGAGCGACTTTTGAACCTTAAGACGCTATCGAGACTGGATCCTATATCACCATGATACTTTGTAATATTAACAGCTACATTTATGTCCTTATAAATTTTTATGTGTTATATAAAAAACTTTAAAACCAACCAACTTATTACTTTGCAAATTAATAAAGAATGTCTTGAAAGTGAATTTTGCACTTTTTGAATTACGACGACGTAACTGCAATAAAGGTATGTAGAAGGTATATAAAAAAGTGCCATATTATTTTACTTTTGTGCATTGATTCATAGAATTAGTAATTAATTACTGTTAATTTCGCTCAATGCTGAGCTGAGGTCAAAATTTGATTCAAATCATGTTCAATTTTTTCTCCACGTTTTTCTATTAATTTATTTTGACGTCGTTGTAATTCTAAAAGTGCAATATGTAAAACTAAAAAATGAAAAGGTGATAAAAAAAAATATTTACTTTAAGTTATTATATCCTAAGGTAAAGTCTTAAATAGTTAACTATACGTGAAATAAAATACTAGTTGTTCTGTTAGATCGTGAATACGAGAACAAAAACATACGAGTTAATATAATATTTAAGAAATAGGTATTTAGTATGAATTCAAAACTATAAAGATAAACCTAATCCAAGCAGAATAAATTGTGAAACAAATTGCATGTAACAGTTCTTTACTAAGCGTTACGAAAATATACTTTTATGCAGGAGACAGGCAAGCCGTGCATGAAACAGCCGTGGGAAAGCGTGCAACAATATTAAATTACTCTTGTTTTGTAAGTTATTGTAC
>DWNY01000318.1:0-17526 GCA_018250635.1 Telegonus apastus | reverse complement strand
TGCACATAACTTTCATATTTAATTGGACGGAAATATTTTATTTACTTGTTTGCGATTTTAAAGTTATATTAACTTGCGACTATGTTTCCATGTTATAAATATGACAAAAAATAAAGTTTTCTGATACAAGTAAGTAGAAATTATTATTAACAAAAACTACAATTTATATTCTCTTGTTTTGTTATGTGACTGAAATACCAAAAGAGCGTGAATTCCATCTGTAGTAAAGTGTTAGTGAATTTGTGAGCCTTAGGATGCATTGTCTAACATAAATAATAGTAACATGTCAGACAACATAGTGCTATTAATACATATATTGGCATACATTTTGAAAAAAATTGTTTACTACCTAATATTACATCAGAAAACATAGTGCCATTAGTACATATGGTACATATTTTGAAACAATTTGTTAACTACCGAACGTTTAGTACATATTATAGATACTAAACTACGTCTAGTTTAATACCAGAACTACATTTGATTAATGATTCCGATCCATTACGCTTCAAACATATCGTTCATGCGAGTGATTTTCAAGTCAATATTACTCGTTGTATTCGTAGTTCATTTTATAGGTAAGTAATTAAGGTTTAACTATTAGTTTGACATGTTAAAGATGGTTCCTTAAACCGCAGGTATATGAAAATTGGAATCACTTACTTCTTTTTATCAAAATCCCAAATAAGTCTAACATTTTGTTCCCATACTTGGACATCAAACATGAAATCCTCGGTGTGGTATTGAGTTGCCGTTGGTAGTAACCGTTATGCCATTTTACTCATCATAATACATATACATAGTTGTTTTCCGTCAGCTCAAATCATATCAGTATCGTATCCATGATACTCATTATTGTTATTGTAAAAAGCATTTTCTGAGAGTGAAACCGGTTAAATAAAATTCATAACGGATTAAGAAATAATTTGGACATAAATTTCTTTCAATTGGTTTCTATTAGAGAGCTTGTTCAGAAAAATAGATGCAATACAAGTAACTTATTGCTATTGATATAAAAACCTTACTTTTAAAGTAATTAAACCTATTCAAAGTAGGTACAAACGGGATAGAGAACCGTCCACGAGCAGCTAGGTGATGAATAAAACATGTTAATGTGAGAGCTTGCCCTTAGGCTAAGGCTTCTCCGAACTAGCTTGAATAACAAGTGGGAAGATAATTGAATATTATAGTAAAAATATTGTTTGATTCGAGACTGAACAAGAGGTAAAACTTTCGTATAAAACGAAGAAGAAAATGTTCAACGATGTTTATAATAAAATATATCTACGAAAATGTTAAATTGAATTTAAAAAATCGTCTACTCGAAAAGGTAGAGGGGATAAAATGAATGTCAACATTCTCATAGACTCTAGTATAACCTTCAGTACAAAATAGAACCCCTGTATGGTCATTCGCGAGTCAGACCATGTCTGTCACAGTCAACTTTCTAATCTTTTAAGTGACCATAACAAATATGTCTTCTGGTAATAAAGTTACGGCCTTAGCATCAAAATAAAGTAGCAATGGGCCAAAGTAAAATACGATACGTGATGACCTATTTACGATGAGGACGGAATCACGTACATGTACCACGCTTAACAAGGGCGATGTGGACCGCACGGCAACGAGGGTGTATATCAAAATCGAAGGGTTTTCGACTTGTCCTAACATTTTTCTAGTGACACGATGGTAGCTATGACCAACATGTATGACTTCTATCATATGATAACATATACCCATAATTAATCGTCATTTGACATCAGATATTTTTAATCTCTATTACAGAAATTTACGGCAACGGAACGTAATATTCTAAGACAACTATAATGCTTATGTTTTCATTAAACAAATAATTATTTATAGACATAGTTTAAGGTTATCGTGGCTCCATACCGAAATGTCTATTTATGCTTTATAACAACAGTGTTATAAGATAAAAGACATACATATGTATATCTTGATATTTGTGGTCCATCTTATCTCGAATCCTATCTAGACTTATAAATATCCACGGGCGACATTTGCTACTTACCATCAGGGTCTACGTGGTCGTTTATTACCTCCATAATATACAGAGTCATTGTCGAAGTAATGAAAAAGTTAGTGATATCGGCCTTTTAAACATTATCGTGATTTCATCCCTCATTTGGTTTATCCTACTTTATCGTCATGGGTTAAGGAAGTAAATCACAATTTGGGCGCTTCGACGCTCATTGAGCATTTAAATTTATTTGCGTGAAACATTGGGAAAACCCTTAATAATATAGTAAGAAGATCTATAATACTAAAAACTATGTATAAGAAGTCAAATCTTCTTTAACCTTATTTTATTAAGAGTAGCCTTAATACAGATTTGAAGAGGATTGCGAAGTACGACACAAAGGAAGTTTTCTTAAAATTTTTTCGCGACAAAGATTGATATTCCGGTACCTTTAAATTTTAATGAATATTTATATCCCGGTGTAGCGTACCGGGGAACTTTATCAATTAATTTTCCGTAGCGCATACAATATATGCAAAGGCGACGGCACACACTTATCTACATGTTCCGTAATTACCGTACCCGTAACATTATTGGTAGTTATCGTAATTAATGCAAATATTTCGCCGACAGACATGAGTCAATGACACGGTAAAGTCGTTTTTATTCAACGATTCGATTCAATGATTAATTAGGCACTTTGAAGGGTGCGTTTATATGAAACAGCTCGACAGTTAATCATTAATTAACATGCGAATCGTCTAGTAAATGGATGGCGTGAGTTTGTAGCTATAAATTTCGTTGTTAAACTAGGAGGTAACTATTATGATTATCTATTCGTTGCCTATGCGTAATTGAGAGGACAAATAAACACATTAAAATGATCACATTGTAATTTTTAACAAAAAACAAGCAATTTGAGAAAAAACGCATATTATGTTTGTAGATGTGTATGGTGATAATTCCGGTTAGTAATTCACAAAAGAGTCTAAAGCAAAACTTTAAGATGAAAATTAACATTTATCATGTACCAAACATGAGTAAAGCTTAACTTATCTCTAGAGTAATCGAAAGATAATGATAAGAGGTACTAAATTATTTCTAAATCAACGCCTAAATTAAGCGCTACAGAAATAGCCACGTCTAAAAACGTAAAATCGATAACAGTGTTTTGTTACACAAGTCCCTTTAAAAAAGGTACTTTTGGAGTATGGAGAATTATGTCGAATAAATCTTTAAAATTATAGGAATGGAAATTCGTACAACTATTTATCTTGGGTTTTTTTTGACATTTGTTTAATTTTAACTAAAGAGCGAGAAAGAATATAAACACAATACTACTTCAATTGTGAAACAGTTTGAAACTTGAAAAGTACAGCTATCGTTACTTGAAACGAACATTGATATTGACTCCACGTAGAGTTCAGAAATTTCCACCTAGTTCAGAATTTGTTGGTATGGTCTAAGATTTGAAGTAGAAGTGACCTTCGCCCACTTAATGGATGGGGAAGGGACTTAGTAAGAAAATTATCGAAGATATAATTATGTAGCTCAACCTAAAGTAAAGCTAACCTCCAGATAATATAGAAATGCTTGTTTGTCGCACGTTGTTAGGTACGACGTAATAACCCCATGGCTGCAGCCTTGACCGACTCTGGGAATTTATTGTTATAGGATGTTTGAACACGTAATGGTCACTTGGCTGTAAAGTGAAATGAAGGTGTACTTTCGTATTTATACATAGTAGGTCGGAACACACCTACAGTATATACGATTCTGCTAGGCTTCAAAGCAATAATATAATTTTGGCAAAGTGAAATCTCTCGCCCTGCTAGGTGATCATGTATGGGAAGCGATATTACTCCAACAGTCTTAGTTCGTAGCTTGTATATATGCAAAGTGTTGAGAAAACTTCGATAGCATGGTTCAGAACCGCCATCTCTTGATAAATTACGGAAAGCACCCACATACAAAAGCAACATTATGAGTATGTTTCTACCATACAGAGTTACCGACTCCAAATTAGGTCTAGTAATTGAGGTAACTGACTCCAAATTATGTCCAGTTGAGTCAATTAATTGAGGTCGGTCACAAATATCTTGAACTAAGTTGGGACATCATGATTAGATTATTAGAATCTCAATTCAATCTCAATCCCTACAAACTAGTATGCAGATATATGATTTTAGAGTAATATTATCGCGGAATTGAAACATTTTAATATTTTAAGATATCGGCAAAATTAAGAAACGTATCGTGAGTACCCGTTACATCTTAAAATATTATAATAGTATGCAGATCTCGATAAAAATTTAAGCTTAATATTAGTGTAATGTTAGTGCTTCCCCTATCGATCCACGAAAATTTCTACAACATTCTAAAATGACAAAAACTCAGCTCTAGGCATAAGAGCATACCAATTAAATATTGTTTTTTTTTTCTACAAAAATGTAACCCGTATTTAATTAATAGTTAAGATTATTATATCATATTTTTATAAAATATTTTTTATCCACGTTATTAGATTTATATATAAGAATATATTATGATCTAACTAACTTCTTGAAAAAAGCTGCATCTAGTTAAAAATATCACATAATTTTTTGAGACCATAATTGCTTTATAATGAAACCCTGTCAACCCTTCAAAGCCTTGGGTTCCCTTGAGGATGTTGATTGTATCATTGTGACAAATCTTAGGGGAGTTCAAGAGACAACCCTCAAATTATAAACTACGTTGGAATTTGCTTTTGCATTCAGTATTATTTATTATGCTTAAATAAAACTGAAGCGTCCATTTAATATAAATGCTTACACTGCTTTAATGTTTATCCGAATAAAGATATCTGGCTCATCAGGGAAATTAATCGAACGTCGATTTTTAGATAACTTCACGAAAGGTTAAAAATGTTGTATTGAAGTTAAATATTAGACTACATTTTTCTGATAGGAAAAAAAAATATATTCCCTGGCCGCACGATTAGTGTTATCTTTTATATAATACCTTTGCATATAAACAATAGTCTTAAATATCACAGCGAAGGTGGAAAAGAGAATTCGAGCTTTACATTGCACTTACTTGTCATTAAAAGTTACGTTAAGCCACAATATACTAAATTTCCCTGGGGCCCCTTTATTAGAGCGACCAATAACATTTATACTGCAATGGAGACTTTCTAGATAGAGCGAAACAAAGGAATCTGAAGTAGGTATAAGATACAATCCGAAAGCTATTTAATATTTTGTTACATACATACAACACTTTTTAATCTTTATGGTGCGTTGCTGGGCACTGATTCCTCAAAACTGGAAGAGCGCTGGCCTTAGCGCGTACTTCACTACACTATACAAGTGCGGATTGCTCTTCACCATTAAATATATCTGTCAACGCAGATACAGGTTAGCGACTAATCTATCAGATGTTTTTGAACCACTTATAAAACATACCATTTAAGAGCTATCCAATGACAATAACCTTTTTTTTAGTTTTCAATGGAGAAACCTTCAAAAGGTACCCGTCGTCGAGGGAGCGACGCCGAGTTATATGGGATTTTTTGACCGTCCTCGGTGCAACGAAGAGGACTCCGGGATCTCCATAGGAACGCGACCGGAGTTCTCTGAGCACGTTGTCTCTTCACTCAGATAAGCAAATCGATTCACCACACCACTCACACCGCTCGCAGTCCCGGAAGCCTCTTTTAGTAGCCTTATACGACAGGCAAAGGGTAACCGTAGCCCTATTCTGGTTCCGGAACGACAGGGACAATCAATGATAATAACCTAGCGTGACGGTTTAACATGCCTTATGAAACACACAATAAAATTTTATGACGACTAAGATCATTCCGACCGCACTCGACATTGTTTAATCATATAAGTAGTTTGGTAAATCTACACAAGCCTTTTATTTATTTATAACTTTATTATACCTTAACAATGGTACAAAAGGCGGACCTAATGCTAAAAGAATTATATGCGCTTTATCATATACAAAGCGTTAATTGAGAGCTTAATATAGAACTCCCTTATGACCGTACGAAAATGACAATTACAAGTCAAATTAAAACCCTATGGGAATTGTAGTATAGTTTGGCTGCAGGCATAATTTAATGATACTGAAGCCCATACTAATCAGGCCCCAACGCTAGTTATGATATACAGGCAGACAAAAATATGGTCATAGCTTGTAAAACTTGTTTTGTACTTAAATTTAGAGATTAGCATAATAAGTTGATGTAAGGTAACATGATAAAAAACCTAATCTCTTCCGTATGCACATTTGCAAGACAAGAGAAACCGCAAAAGCGTTGTTTTGAAGTAGACTACTTTTTCCTTATCTCAAGAACCTCGCATTATAGCTCATACTAAATTATGCACAGCAAAATATATTTATTTTCTTGTGCATAATTTAGTATTAGTATTATAGTCCTAACCTTATTATAAATAAGGCAGACCCTTATTTCGTGCATTTCCACTTGCGAAGATTAAGTAACTAACTATTATGTGCGTAACGATATAATTTCTCGAATCTGTACATAACAGCGCTACTTTGGTGCCTTAAGTAAAAAATTATATATATGTATCCACATAGTGACAGTAATGCCGCATTCAAATCACATATAAATATTATAAGCAGATTTTGTTATACGTACATTATTATATATGCAATGGTTGAATTCCGAAAAGATTATTTACAATCCACACATAATTACACTAGACGTTTTACGTGAGAGTTTTTTCGAGCCGGGAGCGTTGAATTCAATTTCTGCAGGATTACTTTTTGTCATGATTCGTGCCGTTACATATCCTCTTTTCTAGCGCGATAGTTGACACACTAAGATGAATGTTCCATTATCATCGCAATAAAGATATTTTACTATAATTCTTAAAGGTTATTCGCTAATACTGTAACACGTAGTGATAGTTTAGAGGTTGAAATCGGCCTCATAATTGGGGAACAGAGGTTATATGCTGCTTGGAATAACGATGAAGAAAGCCTACAGGTTTATAAAAATTCTGAAAAATTAGTTAAGTCGACCAATTCGCACTTAGCCAGCGTGATAGATAGCCTAAATCCCTCTCACTCTGAGAGGAGACCTGTCCCCAGTTTAAGGACAGTAATAGATTGACGACGACTTGTAGCAAAATATTAAGAACGCTTAAAATTAGGACAGATTACGCTATAAAGCCAGATCATTTTCTCGCGAAGAAGGGGTAATCCTTAAATTTTATAGACAGTAATATAAATGACACAAGATTTTACTGTAGCATGGATGACAGTTTGACCCTCGGGCTTAATTAACTTTTGAGGGTAATTACCCTGAGTCGTCTCTGATAACAGCTAGATATGGATTAATAAATAATTAGATTTCGTTATTTGATTACTCTCGCCCCGTTGAAACTTTTAAAATAACAATTTCTCCTTTCTCCATAATAGACTGAGGCTTGCGGTTTGATAGAGCACGCGTTAATCCAAATTAGTTTGCTGTAACTCAATTAGAATCTAGTTTGGTATACGAAAATTTACCACGCCAAAGTCAAATATTATACTAGTACTCCTTATTATAACATGATGAACAAAGCTGTAATTAATTTCTAATTATAATTATGACATGAAATACTCGTACATTTATTGGCAGTGTAATGAATCTAGTATGGGTTGCATAAAAAATTGTTGCTATAATTGTAATAACGCTAACGCTAATAACGCTTTCTACACTCGTAACCCCACATTAGGATTTTGTGCTGTGTCGTGGATGCCATGGAAATACATAAAGACGAATACAAAAACACCCAGACCCAGAACAGAAATCTAAACTCATCATTCAGATATCTGTCTGGCCGGGGTGACCGCTCCGCCACGCGGGTCTTCAAAATTTTCATTGACTTAATTTATGTTATGTTGCTCAATT
This sequence comes from Telegonus apastus, assembly GCA_018250635.1. NCBI lineage: Eukaryota > Metazoa > Arthropoda > Insecta > Lepidoptera > Hesperiidae > Telegonus > Telegonus apastus. Next base: position 9,634 of record DWNY01000318.1, on the reverse strand, counting down.
TTCAATTTGGTTAATGGAATTAGGTTTCAAGGTGAATTTACTGATATAACAATTTTGTTCAAGATGAACTTAACCTATTGATATGTATTTGGTTTAATATACCCCATATGAAGAACGGCAAAACATGGTATACTGATCAATTCCGTTTTCATCATTCAAGTCATTTGTGAGTGGTAGCTCTTGTATTTTTATATATTTTCAAGTAACGATACACACTACTATAGAGTTAATAATTATAAAGGGACTTTTAATTGGAATTCAAATTCTATTTGAATTATAACTGTTTTTGTCATCAGCAGAATAACACATTGTCTGTGAGGGTCGTCCGTAACAATAGCATAGCGACTCGCCTCTTCACTGTTTTGTTCTCCTTCTATTCTTCTTGCTGACATTATTACTTCACCCTTTGTCTTCTTTAGACCGGGTAACACGTGAAAAATACAAACGACAAGTGGCATGACATGTAGATGTTTAACTAACGCCCAGTCCACACATTTGTTTGTGAATAATGAAAATCGTAATGACAAACAAATTAAATACGAGTTTTTTTTTAATTTTTAATTGGAGCACGAACTGCCAATAACTTTCACGCAGTTAATTTAATACAATTTAGGTAGTTAATTACTGTTGTTAGTTAATCAAAATTTTGATATACATAAAATATAAGGTTTTAAAAACTTTACGAAAATGTCCAGTATCGCATTAGCACAACTTGTTCAAAAAAATTCAAAATAGCCGCTTAGTCAGCTTCGAACCAGAAACCGCACGGTAGACCGGCACATTGAACATTTTTCCACGCTCACTGAGGCCTAAAACAGTATGTATTGAAATGTACAATATTTAAAACTCTAGATTATTCTAGCAAATAAAGAGAATTAAATATTTAGAGTTGACATTAAAATTTATCTCTTGAAATATTTTAACATAATCTGATATATAAGTAGCTGTATTTGTCTACAAATCTATATAACACAAAATATTACACATTAAACCCTAAATCTCCAAAAATGTGATATATTCCACATGAAGAATTAAAAAGATCCCACAATTTCTAAATTGAAAACTAAAGCCGCTGTACTTTCTAGCGGAGCGACATTGAAGGAATTCGTTCGAAAATGTCAACGGAGTGCTTTCTTGTGGACATTCTTTGACCGCAACTGCGAGGAACGGAACACTTTTCTGCACTTAGCCTCAGTTCACCCGTTTCTTTACATCCAACCGGATGGTATGTGACCGCAATTCCCTAGTGGAAAAATGAAGACGCTTATTTCTCCCGGAAAATAAATGGCGTTAGATGCCCCTGTCTCGTAGATTGTGGCAGTCAAAATAAAGCCCATTGTTGGTTGCAATTACGGAAACCTTAATACGGCGACTCCGGAACAATTTATGAGGCTTTTACTTCTCGGGGAAATTTTGAGAATTCTTTTTTAGAATTGTGTCACGTAACTAAGTGACCATTCGGATTTCAAATTATGTGTACTCGAAGTCAAGTATCTCCAACCTATTTCAGTCCCACTGCTGGACATAAATCTCTTCGGGCTTTAGTCCATGGTGGGCAAGTTTGGAATGGAAGATTTAATTTAAAGAACTTTTATAGATATATCCAACAGGCATACAGGTTTCTACTAGTTTTTTTTTTGCTTTACCGTTAACTTCTAAGGATGGTAGCATACCAACAGTAAGTTAATACACCGTCGCCGACGAAGGCCAGATACCGTTCGCGACAGTTAGCGACAATCATCGCCTGTCGTTAACGACAATACATCCAAAACTAAACTCAAATGTGCCTTCTCTGGAATTGAACCTGGACCTTGACGGTAGAAGCCGAAGTTCTAGTAATCATATTTTAGTGTAATTAATCCATAAAACTATATTTTAAATTCTGTTTTATTATCATTATATGGATTGACTGTCACACTTGAAATAATTAGTATCTAATATTCAATCATTTACTAATTCGTCAACCCTAATTAGTATGCAAGCAATGTTTACATCGATCATGTACGGTTGTTGGGTTTAAATGACCGAATCAGTGTTTGATCAGTGAATTGTTATATTAAGTACCTAATATAAATAATTTAAAGTCCAATGGAGAAAAAAAAATACCATACGTTGTTAAATCAAGTACGTACTTTGAAACATGGAAATGTTAAAAATGTTTAGTCTTCATATTAAGGTCAAAAAGATAGAAATAATATAAATTAACACATGCAATGTACACTTAAGAGGCAACCTAAAATAAGGTACATTTTGGGTTGCTTACTTTAATTTAGGCTGGATCCTGACGTCTTAGTACTAAAAAAGATTGGTTGTAATATATCTTGTACCGAAAATACACGTAATTTAATTAGTACATGCTACCGTTCGTAAGTTTAGGAGTTAGGTACTTTATCAGTAAATGTATAATATGTGGTTTAGTACATAGGATTCATTAGATAATGTAAAACGACATTCGTAATTTCGTCAACTTATTAGTCATATTTTTTCTCCAAAGATATTGTTAGGATAAAGTGTTACAATTTTGTATAATCTTATATAGGGTAGTTAGTGAAAGCCTTATATAACTCCGGCGGCTCCAACGCCTCACCTATTTCTGCCTTATAACAGCAGAGTTAAGCGCTGTTGTGTTTTGGTTAGATGATGTGGTAAGGGATACATACTTATTCGAGGCGTCCCAGCTTGGCCCTCAGGGGTAGCAACGCATCTGTGGCCGACCTATTACAGATGTATATGGACGGCAGTGGCCATTTACCGTCAGGTGGGCTACATTTTCGTTTGCTACTTCCTTAACATAAAAAAAAACCGTCTATATATCTGGATTTTTCCATATAGTAAAAGTTCTTCACTTTTGTCGAAAAATTGATAACTATATAGAACCGTCATTGTAATTAACATTAATTAAAACTGAAAGCTGTATCCCGTTATTAGGCAAACATAGGTGCGTCGGTGCTGTCACCTTTCTGAATCGGAGGAAGATATTCATTTCCAATTGTGACGATGAACTTCATACAAAACAGCCATAACGTAACCGAATTTATCGAGTATTGGTGTCAATGGCATTATTTGTCGTGTCACGCACAAATAGGAGCAAGGGTGGGGCTTTCATTAGTCAACAAACCGATATAGCTGCTGTGTTTTCATATAGACATTATATGTACAAGAATAACTTCAAATTATTTAAATATATTTCATTAATCACTTGGAATTACTAAATAATACCTAGTTTTTAAAGGTGGGTAAAGGTTTTAAAAGGATCCATTTTAGCCCTCAGAGGTAGCAACGCATCTGCGGTCAAAATTAGATAGGAATTTGATCTCATCTGGAGTTCATTACAGATGTCCATGGGCGGCAGTGGCTACATACCTCCAGATGGACTGCACGCTCGTTTGCTACTTTCAAACTATATAAAAATATATCTAGTAACGTAACAAACTTAAAATCGCCGTGTAATGTTGGTATTGAGTAGCACCAATCCCTTTCTTCCTGAGAATATAGTAGGCAACTTAGAGACTAATTAAAGCACTGGGTAGGAACTTCTTCCGTTGTAGCTACACAAACTACAGCGGTCACATATATGCATACCAGACGCAGTGACTATAAGCCAAAAACATTCATTAGAGGAAGCTTATGCACTGAAGAGGATCTCGAAATCGTGATGGATGGACCCTCTTAAGGCAAAATTATAGATATGATTAGTCAATATATCGATATGTCAGTTGACATACACATACAGGCAATAAACTAGACGAAGCTATAGATTAAATAACATAAATCAATATCAACAAACAGAGTCATGACCATCCCTTAGTAGAAAAGCTATAAAACGTTCAGGTTTACTGAATTTATCGACTATTCTTGTCAGTGCCATTGTTTGTCGTGTAAAGCATTAATAGAGGCAAGGCTGTGGCTTTCATTAGTAAACAATCCGTAAAATAACGGTTTGTTTACTGTCAATTACTATTTTTTGCTGGCTAACCTACTTCAAAAAAGAGTATTACGTTCAACGTTCAAAGTTAAAGTATTAAACACGAATATTGTGAAGTACGAGTGAAAAAACAAAAACAGTATTCTTCGCGCAGAACTTTAATAAAACTATATTGAAACTATCAAAATATTTTTTCGCGTACCTACCTAAAAATTTGATAATACACCCTCGTGCCAGCGAACATTTTTCATCGTTGCAGTCGATATTGTTTATACAAATAAATAAAACTGAAGTATTTTTCATGGAATTGGAAAAACTTTTATGAATTGCAGTAGCAAATGGACGCCACTCTACTTTGTTGTAAGATATTGCTGCCCATAGACAACTGTAATGAAATTTCAATAAAATTGCTATTTCATCCGTAAGGCGACGGTTTTCTATTCTTAAACACCTTACATATGACTTGTATGTGTATCTCTTCTATATCACCACTCACCACTTTTACCACCTTAGCTTTAAAGTAAATATAGCAGCAATTAACACGGCGCTTAACACGCTTTGTGAATCACTAATGTTCTACCACGATTTACGTCTTTTAAGGTGAATCAAATTAAAAGACATGTTTTTCTTGTAAATGGTTGAATTGTTTTTAAAGAATTTTGACACTTAAAGGCGCATTAATAATACTACAACCTACAAAGCATGTACGTAAATATGTACGTAACGTTACTTTTTAACTCGTCCTAGAGATTAAATAAGAGAGGGGTATACAAACAGAGCCGCGAGCGTTTATAGTCACCATTAATTAAAACAGAAAGTGATTAAAGGATAAGCTGGTAGATTTATTATGCTGAGATAAAAGAGTACTTAAAGGAAAATACAAGCAACAAATTTGACTAACATCTATTTTATCTATTATCAGTGATTCGGCCTCATCCCATGATAACATGTTTGGCGATTTATGGTGCCGTACGATGTCTCTCACCTACTCTATAGTCACCTTTAAAATTTTGCGGTTTAAGCCATTAAGTATGTGGAATATTTAAAAATATATATATTTCAGTATGAATTGTGAAAAAATAATAGTTAACTGTTAGCACTTCCCTAATGTAATGTTGCAGCATTTTCAGTTTTTGATATTTTTGTCCAAAAATAATCTGCACTGCACTCAAATTGCTTATTGTAATTAACCCGGAGGGGCTGGTATTCATAGTTGCAATATTTCAATTAATTATTTTAGCCGATTATTTGTTACATATAAATAAATGATTTGGAACAAATCATAAAATTGTTCTTTTTTGTTCTCGAGGGGGAAATCTACGATTCTTGTCGCTGTGGGAGCGACGCCGAGTTATATGGAATTTTTATCCACTAAAACGTTGCCCCGTCGGGCTTCAATCAAATGAGCACTTCGACTCACCACACTATCTAGTACCTATGAGGGTATGCGACCACACAACGCCATTCTTCCCGGGGTCGTGGACCAGGCGGTTCGAACTCCCACTCTTGCCGCCCGCAACCCTGGAAGCCCCCTTTTAGTTGTCTCTTACAACAGGAACCGTATAACTCTATTCTGATTCCAGAACTACTGGAACAAATTAAAAAAAACAACCTATCTGAATATTTTTTATTAAACAAAATCAAAGTATTAATTATTCCACTACGTGGAACTAATTGAATTTAATTATTCACAGCTTTAAATTCCCGATATCAAAAGTTTCAGCGGAGGCTTCAAAATCTAGAATTGACATGTAAAATAACCACTGCCTTTTCGCCTAAATAAATGAAACGGCCCTTTGTTCTCTAAATTACCATTATTATAGTGTGAAAAGGGAATTTCAGCCAACTTCCAGTTTTTGTTGAAACAGTACCATTACCTGGTGATATTAAGTAAACGCTGCGTAAAGAGAACTTTAATTAAAATGTTAATGGAGTATGTAGCAGTAGACAATTAAATCTATATAAATAAGAATGAATGTCTGTATGTATGACGACTCGCGTTCACCATGCCGGTCTGATACGCAGTGTGTTCCGGATTCTATTCCTGCCCAGACAAATATCTAAATGATGAATTTAGATTTCTGTTCTGGGTCTAGGTGTGAGTGTTACTTAAATATTATTTATGTCTGTTTAAGTTGACAAGGTCAAGTCTTAGCGTCATTTAAGGATTTTTGCACTTTAGGAAACTGTTGAGTGCACTTCCCTGAAGGATTTTGGCTTAAAAATATCTTATCCTGCGGTGATTGGCGTGCGTACATAGTAATAACTAATTCCTTCCAATGATTTCAAAAATCAACGTAAAAGTGCATGGGGTCTATACTTCAGATGTTCCTCAGAACCAGGAAAGTCAATCTTACGATGAAACATAATACGTGTCGAAGCTATATAAAGAACTATAATGGACCACATAATAAATTTACAGTTGAAAAAGCCAAGGTAATATTCACCTAACTTAGCGTGGGCGTATCTGCCGACATTACTCGTGAATGAATAATTTAAATGGAGGTCACTTAAGTGTTTGCCTACGAAATTATACGAGAGTAAATGTACCTTGGGCCATCGCTCATTTTTTAATACTAGATTTTCTCCTTCATAAAACATTAAACAATAACAATGGTGATCATGATATTCGTGCTGTTTACGAATGTAGTTAGAAATATCACAAGTAAGATTTATCGGTAACAAAACTGATCTATTCATAATGAAACAATAACTGGCGTAAACTTTATTCAAGCCTAAATCTAAAATGAAGTCAGAATCTGTTTTATTTTATTTATTCAGTAAGATGTTAAATATGTTAATTGAAGCACAGTCCGTGATTTGGAGATAACACGAGAAAACACTTAAGATTTTTAATTCAACTAAAGTTGTGAAGTTGAGCAATGAGCAGTCTTAGTCTGCGCTTAGAATATCTTCGACTGTGATAGAACATGAAAAAGCAATAAAAACGCATTCGTTGCTAAATTTGGAACATTTTTCAACAAATTTAAACCTGAGTGCTGATGAGGATAAAATATTTAATATGGGTTGAACCCGTCGACGCAGGACAATGAATGTGTAATACTCATAAAGCTAATACCTAACACCGCATTTATAAATAGTTAAAAGCCACTTTAAAGTGTTGTTGTATAAATGTAACGCATAATAAATACAATATTTTTGATACAACCTATTTTAAGCGAATATGGTCAGTTTATTTTTTTTGTATTACAAAAAATATTCTCTTGAGATATTTATTGACCATGTTGAATAGATTCTCGGAACGTTTATTATTAAACAGAAGAATAATTTTCGTGCCATAAAATCGGAAGCCACGGGTTTGTGATCAGGTTGTCAGGAACTAATGCAGGTGCTCGTATTTTAGTATTTATTATCGTACTTTAGTACCTTTGCAGATCAAGTTAGGCTGGCTTCTTGGAGTTTTCAAATTGAAAGACAGCAGTGCGTTGGGCACTGACTGTGCGTTATAAGGCAGATGTAGGGGGCGTAATCGAATTCTAAAGTGTCTCTCTTTACACTGGTTTGTTCTTGTTCCATTCTATATCACAAAACCAGGTCTCATATTTAAAATTCAGCTAGCGTCCCCTAAAAATTGTTACATGTGTCTAAAAGATTCAAATGATTTCAGTTTCCCTGTATTTTTCTTCCCATTACAATTCTAATGGAGTTCGTTCTTAGTAAATTTAATGAGGCTGGCGTTATGGACCGTTTGGATACAGAGCTCTGTGGATTTGTTTGAATGCCCCGAATAAGTTAACAAAACAGGGAACACGTCAGAGCATATATGTTAACCCGTTTCGAAAGTATGTGACATACATTTTTTGCATTTTTTGAAAATTTTTGCAAAATATACACCAGCAGGAAACTTCGGGCAAAGGAAATTGTTATACATTTTATAGTACATTTCGTGAACGCGAGGTATGAAAGGCTTTGAATAGAATTAAACATGCATGTTCGTACAATATCCGGAGAGAAGTGTGTGGAACATTAAGACGGTTTTGGTAAAAAAATGTGCCCCATTTTTTATATTAATGGTTGCCTATAGAATTGTGCAATTGTTTTGAATATGGAGTTTTTGGGATGTATGCCTACTTACATTATAATATTAATTTTGGCAAAAAAATTAAATGCTAAAAATTGTTTAACTTTTTATTGTTTTTAATATTATTCTTTTGAATGACTTTTATTAATCATTTAATACCAATAAAAATGAAAAATAGATTTCAATATTAATACATCGATTAGCTTCCAGGTTTTTACAAATTTTATACTTTGGTAGGTAAAAACAAAAAAAAGTACAAATATTTTAATAACACAGTATAGTGGAATTGAATATATGAGTAATATCCAAGTTTTAATAATTGAATATACAAATGAAGACGTACAAAATTATTAAGCTGAAAAATCAGTGACACATATAAATTTTGCTGATTTTAAAAACACATACATAGGTCCCTATATATTTCGAAACAAAACAAAATAGACCATCATCCTACCGACAACTGTGTATATCTAATCCTATCTTTATGCCATTTTCCATGAAAGAAAAAACGAAATGTGTAGGTAATTAAAGGCGGAGAGCTGTTAACTGAATATTCAGGGAGGGCCCAATTACGACGGTTATCTTCCTTTTGTTACGTATCCGAGTGACAGTGTGAGGTAAAGATGAGTTCGTTTTCTTTGACCCCGTTTCACGTTAAAACGGACTGAGGAATACCTACATTTGACTCGCCATTGTTAGAGAATATTAACGTCCACCGAAAAGTCCAGGACAGTGTATTTTTTCAGCTGAAAAATGAAACCCCCATTATTAACGCCATGTTCATGAATGTACATTAAAGTTATAAATACAATGCCATAATTATGGATAAATCCTTTGTATATGGATTAAAATCAATAAAAATTAGCTAATGAAATATTTAAAAATATTTTAGTTTGTGTAACACCATTGTGATATGAAAAGAACACGACATTGAAACAAAAGTTCCTTTACCTTTTTTATAATTTCTATACAACCCAATACAACCTAATCTCGGAAATGGATCAGAAAATTTAATAGGACTTTCACGCAACGGCGGAGAATCTTATAAGGCGTGACATTAACTACTTTTTACTCTAAAAATATCTAGTGACTGCGAAAATTGCAAACCAACTCACGTACCTACTCAAATATGCTTAAAAGACCAAAAAAGTACACCGTAGATAAACTAGATTTATGTTTTGTAAGTGTACCGCAATGCATATTGTTATATCAAAATAAAGTAAATTAAAATACTTTCCTGATTATAATTTCTAAAGTTCTTAAAATATCAGACGTATTCACTTTGAAGGAACTCGTTAACGAAACCTCACAAAACAGAAAAATGTCAAGTAAATTACGAACTTCTCGAAGAATGTTGGTAAACAAATTAAAAGTTTAATTAAAAGGTAAAAGAACCTTACAAATTATTATAGCCCTTCTATATTTATTCTTCGTAAATTGCAAAATGATTCGTGATTCTAAGAATAACTTATCAAGCGAGAAATATTGTTTTCCTCATAAAGGATGTTATTAAACTTTTTTCATTACTCATTATGTCAGTACAAGTTAGATTTCTTGTATTAAAACATCCTGAAAGAAATTATGAACTATGGACTTATTAGTCCGGTTCTCAGAATATAGGGAACTCAAATTAATTCTTGTTTAGAAAAATATTTAGGAAACTTATT
>DWNY01000317.1:0-17537 GCA_018250635.1 Telegonus apastus | reverse complement strand
TTACTTTGCCTTCAATTTCATGTGTACATATTTGTACGCCATTTATGACAGAAAAAGTGAAAACAATAAAAATTAACACCAATGTACCATCTTATTCTACAAATAAAGATTTCGAATTCGAATTTGAATTTTGAATTTGAATATGAATTTGAAATTTATTTATAAATTCGGTTTTTTAAACATTTTTATTCGTCGAAGGTGGTTTTGATTTTTTAAATTCATTTTCTTTTAAAAGACACGTCTTCATACGTCTGTTTTGCGTTAGGGTTAAAGATACACAAATATATTTGTCTTCGGTTTAAGTCTGCACGGAACCAAAAAACTACTAAGAAACATACGATCAATCTGCAAAGTTCAAAAGGTTGCGCAATTTGTGTCGACCCTTTGAAGTAATAATGAGATGAAGCCTCCTAAGAGGTATCCTTTTGACGTTGTTGTAACCAATTGAGATTATTACGGAGACATCTGTCGGCATTAATTTTAAACAATGTTTTCTCTTGAAATATCTCTTTGGTATGCTTTAGACTCAGAGCAAAGGCTTTTACAAGTAAGTGACAATATCTCATGTTATTAGCTTAGACTTTATTCAAACTGTAATATAGGAGGCAGGTATACTTACATTTGAATACCAAAGGTAGTAGACGTAAAATAAATTATTTTTATTGAAAAAACCGACTATTTATTAACATTTAATTGAACTACAAAATTATCTTAAAAAACCCAACGTGAAGTGAATTGACTTTAATACCCATTCTCATTTGATACCCATATTGTTATGATACAAAAGTATTTCGTTCCTTCCCCCTTTTTTCTTCATTCGCAGGTAAGATATCTAAAACATGTATAGCCTATGTTACTATGAAAACTGAGAAGATTCTAACGACACCTCATATGTTAAAATCCGTCGAACCGTTTGGGCTGTGGGGTGTGCTAAAGAAATGAAAAAATAAATATTACCCTTCTTCTGACACAGTGGGGTAAAAAGGAAAAGCAAGCTGCGTGCTGCAAGCTATGTAAAAGTAGGTAATTTCGTTTTTTTAGTCTTTTTTTTCATTTGATAGCCACATTGTTGTGATGCTAAGCTACATTTAAAAGAAATAACGCATATTTTGACATAGACATGTGACATAGTTCACTATAATATATGATTGTCATTAGTGTCGTCAATGTAGTAAATAAAAAAAATATGTTTTATATGTTTATCCCTTCTCGCCCCTTCTCTACATGAAATTTCACGTATGCCCAATCTCACACTCTATCCGTGCAAAATTCGAAAAATGGTTCCGCTTCACGTATTTATATATAGATACCTCTTATTGTATAAGTATTTACCCTATTCCTGTATTTACCCTGTATATTTTCAATTTTACTCATATTTGTTATCTTTTTATTGTAAGCTTTTTTTTGCAACCTTGTTTTTATTTTAAAAACATTTTTTTTATTTTCACTGCTTACCTGCTACCTATGCCTTCGATATTCACCTGTAAGTGATTATTCATTTATTGTATGCCTATCAGTTATTGTTACTGTGACATATTCAAATGTAATGATCGTTGTTGCATTTTATAAATAAATAAATACCGAAAAAGGTGTGGTGAAGTACCACCGGTCTCGAACCACTCTTTCTACCACCTTCATCAACATCATCACATATTGTTTGAAGAAACTTAGTCTTCAGCTGTAGTCTAAGATAACATAAGAAACATTGCAATCTTATAGTGCCTTCAATATACTCTAGGTCTATTTCAATAGACTAACACTCTCATTCATTTCCGTTTCAAGAAAAAAAACCACTCAGTAAAATAAAGTTTCAAGAAAGCTAGATGTAGGTTCTGGAAACAACAGAAATGAGAGCATTACTGATATTTTAAAGGGTTTTCTTGCGTTTTTTAAAACCTTGGAAATTTCTTCATACAATTTCCGTTTTTTAATATATATAAGAGTAGTGTATTTTTTAATTACGTTTTATAGATTCACTTGTATCTAACCAATTAACAAATACTGTAACTAAATATTGGGACTCAATTTTTACCTAATTTTAATTATCGTATCGATTTATTTATGTTATGGAAATAGCAAACGAGCATGCAGCCCACCTGAAGGTAATCGGCCACTGCCGCGCATAGACATCTGTAATCAACCCCAGATGAGACCTGAGAGTCCAGAGCCCTACCTAAGTTACCCATACTCGTACATATTATGTATATTGTCGCCAATCCATTATTGTCCCACTGCTGGACACGGGTCTCCTCTCAGAGTGAGAAGGCTTTTAGGTTATAGACCGTGCTGGCCAAGTGCGAATTGGTAGACTTCACACACTTTTGAGAACTTTTTCTGTTACTGAACTCTCAAGTGTGCCGGGTTCCTGACGATGTTTTCCTTCACTGTTAAAGCAAGTGATAATTCAATTCTAATACGCACATAACTTCGAAAAGTCAGAGATGCGTGCCTGGGATTTGAACCTTGGACTCCCCGATTCAGAGGCCGAGTTTCATCCACTAGGCCATCACTGCTTCATATTTATACGAGTATGTATGTATGTATATTACTCTCATGCAGTCGGGTAATAAAAGGAGGTGCTTATTTTCACTGTATTTTTGAAAGCATCATTTAAATTTAAATTTTGCATAAATTTTCACAATTTATTCACAACCGCCTTCTTGATATCACATTCATTCTGGAATTTTATATTCCTCTTTGACGTTTTAAAACAAACTGTGTTAAAACCATACCATATAAAATTTTCGCGTAACCTGAAATGTGATGTTGAAATCGATGCTCAAATGAACACCCTCTGTGATATTTGCAATATAGTAAAACTCAGCAATATAAAGTAAAACTCAGCAGAGGAATATCATTTTCCCAATGGCTCTGTTCATTTGAAATTTCCTGGTATTGCGAATTAAATAGAAACAAGAACGATTTAGGTTCTAGGGCACACAGTAACTTCGAAATATACGGATATAAGTAAAATACTAATACTCATAAATATCGTTTTATATGTATCGATTGTACAACTGATACAAAAATCTAGTGAGATTAGGAGTGTAAAAAGTGTTATTTTAAGTTCAAGTATAAGATTGTATCGTCGTCAACCCATTAATGTCCCACTGCTAGGCACTGGTCTCCTCTTACAGTTCACCATTAAAGCAAGTGATAATTAATTTCTAATACGCATATAACTTCGAGAAGTCAGAGGTGCGTGCCCGGGATTTGTACCTCAAATCCCCCGATTGATAGGCTGAGTTTTAACCATTAGGTTATTATTGCTTTTACATAGATTGTACAAGAAAAATAATTTTAACAAGCAAATAAGATAACCAACGAAACATTGTTCGAACAGACAAACTAGCGAACAAACAAAACAGCTAACAATGAACATGAGCTTTGACTAATCCAATACTTTCTTAGGCGATAAATAATCACCTTGAAAAGTTAACTTGAACCTTGTTTAAAACTCGAAATACGAATGGACAGGTTTCAAAAGAGACGGTGCTTGTCCGTACTTAGTACCCAACAAGGGTCAAGATTTTCGAAACTTTAGATAAGTACTTAGTAGCATCCTTTCCGATCCCTGTTCCAGACCCTACACTTTAGACAGATAAGCTAATTCTAGTGATGTTAAGACAAACATGTTTTAGAATTGGAGTATGTAAAGTATTAAACTTTTTAAATTCATGAAGCAGAAGGTATTTTTAGTGTAGCGAATAGTAAATCTCTTCGTGAATGGTATCGGCGATTAAAAGATAATGATTCAGGAGTTACTTATTAGCGTTTTTAACAGTATCAACATGACTATGATGACTAACTAGTGCAAAATCGTTCATAAGGGGAAGCAAATATTCTTCAAGATTCGAACTATTGCTACAGAAGGAAAGAAACTGACTATTTTCTAATGTACCTAAGGGAGTATACATTTAAAAAGAAATCTGTACCAATTTTTTGATAAATTATAAAAAGTCGAAGTCGAACATAATAAAACAAATTCCGTATATGATTAAAACCATACATGAAATCAACCACAAATTGTTATTCCTAAGAATTAAGTTAAAACATCTCCCTTAAGCTCGATTTAAAAAAATAATGCTATACTAGCGTATAAGGTAGAAAGAGATACGCCAAGGATAGTTATTTACTTAATAAAGGTACAACATTAATTTATAACGGTACATTTTACAACCTACTCCCATAATAGAGGCAAATAAAGTTAAAAACGATTTGAATGATGAAAGAATGTAGAGAAAAATTAAAAAGCGCTGTCGCAGTAGCCGCAGTAATTAAAAAGCAATTGCAACAAATCAAATGAAACTGTTGCAAACGATTCCTACGGCAATCGTGTCGTTTTTTAGCTGTCTTTGAATGAGTTTGTATTCTTGCAGATAAGGATTGCATAAACACAGAATACAACAACATTAATAACAATGAATAAGGTTATATTATACATACATATTAATCTGTCAACACGAATGATTACCTCGACAACAGCAGATACAGCGCAAACGAGCCGAAGCTAGGCACGTCAAATCGAATCGCCTTTAATCCTAGTGCGTCCATTTGAGGCGAATCAAATCTATTTTTTTATAGAAATGAGCATATATTATGAAAAATTTACAGGTATACTATGTCGATATTTATAGACAATACTGATATACACAGTGTAAAATATATCGTTATATATCTTATCGATATTTTATACAGTATTGATATGTGCAGACTAAAAATGACGATATATCGATACTCTTACTTCCACGTCAAAATTCCACAAATGTGAAAAAACATATATTAGATAGCCGCAGATGATCCTTAAGAACCTTTTACTAAACCTCCAAGTAATTCTTCTTATAGTGATATTGCGGCTTATGGCACAGAATATTTTAATACCATTAACGAAACTTCGCCTGAATACAATTAGTTTCGTATTTAAGATAAAGATATAAGATTAATTTAAGGAAATACGAAATTTAAAATACAAAGCATTCATTTGCTGTAAGACAGCTGTGATTCAGCTTGACCTGCTTAAGGAAACTTGGTTTAAAACTGAAGTTAAAGCTAAAGGAAGTGGAAGGAAAGTGAAAGATAGAATAGAAGTAAAAAAGATAGGGGAGTATCTTTTAAAATACTTATTTGTTATCCATTTAAGTATGTTGCTAACTTGTCCTATTGTTTAAGTGGAAAGAGGTATGATAAAAGATTTCCTCAAATACCGATGGTCTTTGTAAATGTCATCTGAGGCGGTGTGACTGAGGTCTGAAAAGGGTGATAAAATGGTAAGCTGATACGTGCCAGAATTTTTTAAAGTACATATGTACAAGTATACAATCCACCTCATGGTACGTAGCCACTGAAGCTCAACAAATACATAAAAAAAATTTATAGGGATGTATAATTATGGTTTTATTTATCTTTTAATTAGGGCCGAATTTCGACATTGTGGCGGGTCCACTAGTATTCTTAATGTTCATAACTTGTCGTAAGGTTGGGACATTAAAATGTAAATAACTTTTTGCACTATTTAAAATTTTATTAACATACTTATAAAGTCCTATAGATTCCTTGGCCGTATGCAAAGTTTTTATAGCAAAGCCATACAAGGTATTCGATTTTTTAATCGTATGTAAAATCAAATAACTAGCGTAGTCGATTGCTATTTTCATTAAATTGCAAAACCGTAAAGGTAACCTTTGACACTGTTTAAATAATCTGACTGCAAAAATTGACGTAGAAATAGGTCAAGTTATCTCTTTTGGTAAATATTAAACTTGCCGTCCAAAATATTGAGTCAAAGTAAGTGCACGGTTAAATAAAATAAGAAAAACAAGTAACGATACTGAATTATTACTTTATGGCGTAATATTTTTTCCAGCAACTTTTAAAAATATTCAAAATATTTTTACAGTACATGTTTGACTTTATGTCACAATTTCCAAGTAATCCCAAGCTTCATACTAACATACATATATATTTAACTCGTAAACTATTTTCAGTAGTACTTATTTATTTTCCAAACACTGATTCAATATATATTAAATTTGTAACATTCGGATCTTCTGAAATTTTCTGTTAAAAATGTGTTAATTATGAGATCAATTTTAATTAAATGAGCAAAAATAGTCAAAAGAATGTTGCAAAAAGTTAATGTTGCAATACACTTCTTAAAAGGTCGGTAACATATTCGCAAAATTTGTGGCATTTAATGTGTTTAGAAAAAAAAAACATATTATTTATTGCTACACTTTCTTCGTTTATACTACAAAGCCAAATTCTATTGTCATAGAGCTTGCTTCAAAATTGCCGAATTTTCAAATAAAGTTTTAGATCCATCCTAAACAATTCATATTTGAAGTATCAAACGATCACGCAGTCTACCTGATGAAGAGGTCGCTGCCGACCGTGAACATCTGGAAACAACTTCATATAGAAAAAGGATTCTATTGTCATATTCTATAGTCACAGATTCCATGCTACTCCCGGGAACTAATAAACATATTAAAGTGACCCGGCAATGCATAAACTATACGCCGCCGAAGCACACACGTCAAGTTCATCTAAAGGGTTGCAAAATACCACCGGAACTTATCAACCACCTAAGACAAACGAACCAAATTCAATAAAGCCTTAGCAAATAAAAGTAATGTTGTATTAAATCGACCAATAAAGATAAGTCCTTGCCTTTCCGACCCCAATAGGCTCGAAGGCTTCGAAGGAAATGGCGCTTCAAATCACCCCTGACTACATCCTGTTGGACCTTAGTAATAGTCGATAAATGATGGCGCCTGTCATTACTTTTTTCACCCCACAAAGCGCAAACGAAGGTCCGCAAGCTAAAATATTTCTTATGTAATTTAAGAAGGGTCGATGTTTCCGGATTAGTCTTTCTTGCAATTCCTTGGAAAATAATTGTCATAAACAAGTCGAGTAGGGAGCGGTGCGGATAGCCCATAGAGATTATATTCTAGACTGAACATACGAAACGACTGTTGTGTTTGGAAGAAAATATTGTTGTGCCCTGTGTTTGTGCCTTTAATCCTGTCCTGTCATGTATAGATTTTCTTATATTTTTGTTATTAGTTCGACAGGTAACGTTATTTATAAAAAGCCATAGATGTTTGCTGTATTGTAAGTTAAAGGTCTAATTGTGTTTGAGAATGAAAATTTGGTCATATGCTTATTCAAATTCAGTTCGCATTTATTCAAAATTAATTCTTAAAGAACTCTTTTTGAACAGCAAAAATCTACCTCCACTTCCGGAAGCTGTAGTCGCTATGGAGAAGAAGCGGCGCAAAAAACTCATCAAATTATTTCAAATGTTGGATTTAGATGAACATTGCTTTATGAGTTGACTCGTAAAACGGAATCTTATCATACTAATATTATATAGCTGAAAGTTTGTAGACATGGATGCATGTTTGTTACTCTTTAATTTCAGATCGGCCAAATGGATGTGGATAAAATTTTGTTCAGAGATAAATCTGAAAGACAAAAAAAGAAGAAAAGGAGAGAGAGTCTGGAATAAAAAATAGGCTGTTTTAAATTCTGGAAAAATGTACAATTACCGTGGGATATATTTTAAATTTAAAAAAAAAGCCGTTGAAATTTTTGAATGAAATAAAGACTCAATAATATGTAATAATTGCGAGTGAAAGCGCGAGCACGTTTTGTATACAAATTAACTAAATTTGATGTAGTAAAACAGCGAGTAACCATAAAATTCTATAATATTAAGACTTAAGTATCTATAATATTCACTCATGAATATTGTAAAATAAGACTCACTCATGAATAAGACAGAAATCCTGCGAACAATTTTATTACAGATTCAAAACCTGACCCTGAGGATTTAAATGGCGTTGGTTTGGTGGCAAAGGAAAGTTTTTTCGTATTAGAAGAGTAGCTTATGCCCGTGGCTTCGCTCGCATGGGTGAAGGCTCTTTTTATTGTTCATCTTAAGGCTTAGAACTGTCTTCATGTAATATTTTCGTAATTTGTCAAATCGTAAAAGACAGACAGAGTTATTTTCGCTGTTTGCATTTATAAAATACCTAAGTATAGACGGACGATGTGTGTGTGTTATTCATATTTATAATGATATTAAACAACATACAATTATCTTTCCTTAATTTTGGTATAACAATGTTTTCATTTGTTGTAACGTTTCACGATGAGATACAAAATATTATTTAGGACCTTAAGAATATTCCCTCAAACATTCCATACGTAACTCATAAGATACCTTTCTCTAGAATCCCCCTTAATCAAATCCGCCTGTATGAACCCAGATTTTTATACCCGTAGAAAAAGAGAATAACTTGCTTTTACTAGGCATTTTACTGTAGTGTTCGAATAGAAATTTTCTGACATTCACATATATTTTTCCTTAACGCAGACAGTCATTAAAACTTTTCTTCTATGTTAATACATTAGTTGATAGAGTAACTCCTCTATTTTGGAAATACGCTTGTTTGCGTTAAAAAAGAAATATTCGTTCAATTTGAAACTGGCATTATTAGAAAACTTTATGCGAGAACGTATGGCGTAGGGCTGCTGCGAGTTTTATTAGAATGAGTTTTCGCTTTTGCCCAAAATTGGTTTCGCTGTGTCAAGATTACCTCTATTACGAACTTATTATTTTTCATGTTATTCGTGTACACAAAAGCGCTGAAACAAGTTATAATAGAACCGAAGAGAAAGCGGTTACTCATGATACCTTTTTGTTTGACTTTAATAAGTAAATTTACTTTTACAGGTGGCAAAATTCTTAGAGCGTCAGCAATTTACAGTACAGCTGCGTTCACCTTTGAGGAGAATGAAACTAATTATGCTTGCTTGTTTTAGAAACTTATAAGTAGCAACGTATTTATAATCAACTTTATCTATGATTTCTTTATCTATTCTTCATGTTTCGTTTTTACTTGATTTTAAATGTTCATTGCTATTGGTGTTTGTAATTAATTTCAAAGTTATACAAAACAAGGTCACCTGACATCGATCACAAATATATTGCTTTTCCGGAGAACTTTGATGGAACTCCAAAAAAATATACTTTAACCCTTCAAATCCGAACAAAGCAGAGTAGAACGCTGCTTTATGATAAGTTTCATGGGTAATGTGAATTTGCCTTAGCAGTTTAAGTCAGCGCATGCGTCTGCGTTTGCTGTTAAACTTCAAGGGGGTTAATTCCAAGCTATTAAAAATAAGCAAGCAAAAATTAACGCGAATAGCGACCCATAAATATAGAACTAGAGGGATACTATTATTTATCCACGACTAACTCAGTAAACAGCATAACAGTAATTCAGCTGAAACAAATGGCAGAAAATGTCCCTTTGCTTGTAAAGTTAAAATAAATATTGCACGCGCCATCTGCAGTTTTTTCGCTTAAATTTCTAATGAGTTTTCTTTGAAGTTTGTAGTTAAAATGCGCAGTGAGTTTGTCGTCAGTTTTTGTTACTTTTATTTAAGTTGATGTATTTCTTACATCAATTATACATACATACATCGACACCGTTAACTGAGTGTCAAACATGTCAAACTTTATATAAAAGAATATCGATATTTGCGCAGTGTACATAAATATTAAGTCTTATCGTAACATCTTCATTTTGTATTTTTATGTAAGCCAATTTCAATAAAATCGATTCCAAAAATAATTGTACTTATTTATTTTAGTTCATTGTTTCATATAAATTAAAATACATTTAAATTAAAAACTAAAACTACTGCTTCATCCAGATTGTTGACCCTGGGAAGAGTTCCCAAAAAAAAATTGGTCTTGGAGATCTTCTCCTGCTGCATGTTCAAAAAACCAAGGCGAATACTTTAAAAGTAATTTCACAGATTCTGATGTGCGATTTGCTGGATTTCAGAGTTACAATAATACGTAAGTAAATGTTCTTCCTTTAAAATCCGGTCTCAAGTGCATTGAACCACGCATGCGACACATTTCCGTTTCATTTCCGCTAGCTGACCGAGTACGGCGAAGCAATATTCCGTTTAAAGATAGCCGCGGTCATCAATTGATAGCAGTGTTCACTTTACGTTATTTGTGTAGAATCATGTTTATTAAGAGTGCTCATATGTACTTATCGTGAGCACGCGACTTGATTCGATTCTATTTCCACTTCCTGATCGAGTGTAGTGAAGCAATACTCCGTTTACAATTTGCGGAAATCCATTGATAGCAGTTCACTTTTTGTTGTGTATATTCTGATCTTTATGAAGTTTATTATAGATTACAATTTCACAATTTTAATGACAATAGACTGAAAGCATGCTGCCTGAAATTTATTGGTAGACATTACACTGTTTTAGCACATTATGAAAAATAATAGGTAAATATTCTTGCTATATTTTTTCTGTTTTAGGAAAAGAGATTAGAGTCCAATTCTTGAGGTTAGACTTCACGAAAAAGACAGCGCTTCTGCAGGAACCGTTCCAGATTTTTCTAATAACAAATAAAATATACAAATCACGTATGCCTACTTATATTTTATCACACACATTCCATATTACTATATATATCTACTGCAGTTGTGATTACTGATTGAACTACTGATCTACTGCAATATTTACTTCGAATTTGAACTGAGATCTTCACTGAACTGAGAGAAGTTTCACAAATTTCACGAAAAGAAAGCATTTCTTCTTTTCTTTTAACCTCTGTTCAGCCATTGCTGGACATAAGTCTCTTCATGATTTTTCCATTTGGACCGTTGTTTTGCCTAAAAACTTATACTCCTTAAAATATTCGACAACCCTACGTTATGGGGTTGCGTAATATTTTCAATGCGATAGGCATTGCTTCCCTACACAAAAGGTCGTGTGTTTGCTCAAAAAGTCACATAACTGGAGGTTATTTAGTTAGTACTGGTAGCCATATTTGATTCAAATATTATTCTTTTGTGCTATTTGTTTTACAATCAAATCATTTATTCGAGCTGCAAAAATGGTATTGAATGCGTAAATGTTTTTGTGGTTGACATAGATAGATATTTTAAATGGTTTCCTTTCATTTTCTATTTAAGATACCTTATTTTAGGATTGACTGGTTATCTTTATCAAGCATCGTAAGAACTTGTTTGTCATTCAAGGAATATAAGGAAAATCATAAAATATTATTTACTTTAGTTATGGGATATTCAGGAATCGTAAGTGTTTTTCAGAAACATGCCTAGCTCAAATTTGGAATTATCATAAAACTGTATTATTTAATGCTATTAAATATTTATCATTACTGTACTGATAAAGTGTATACTAACTCACTGATATGGATTTACTCACAAAAACCTAGACTCAGAGAAGATCTAAATCTATCAAAATATAAATACCAGACTACAGCTCGACCTGGATCATTGCAATACCAGAATGGATATTATTCAAATCCGCTGTTTGGTCGTGAAGAAAATTACGAAACAGATTCACCTTGTAACCCATACAAAACGCAACTCCCATGTCACTGACAAATAGACACAATGCGTATTGTCACAAAAACCCATGGAGGGAACAAAAAATTGCCCGCCTCGATTTGGCTGGAAACTGCGAAAGAAACGTATTGCGTCATCTGACCGCACTCTCGCAGATAAAAATCTTGCCGTGAAAAATTCCCTGCCGAATATCTGCGCCCGTACCACGAAATATTTATGTTATTCGCACTGTTGTGGGGATAATTTGATTCGATTTTCCATATCGCCCTCCACTCCCCCTCTTCCACGATAGGTCACGCTCCAAATATTCTGGCTCAGGTGTTAAATGCTAGATTTTATTGTAAATAGGCTCACTTACTCACGATCTCGTTTGAGTGACACCTGACAGCTATGAGATTTACGACACACGTTTCAAAGTGCTCAAATTGTGTACGGAAACCTTCATATTTTCATCTGCGTTTACATTTTTACCTTCAACAATCATAAGGTATGAGTTTTCTGTATTTTTTTATCTTATCAAAAGTAATACTAGGTCTACGTCTAGAAGCATAAAATAAAACACAGGAGTTTTATAAGTATTGTTAATAAACACTAAAATAGTTCTGAAAATACATCTTCCAAGCATAGTTAAGAGTTTTTCATCGTGTTTCCAAAAAGGTGCAAAATCTACCAATTGATCCTTCGTAATCGTAAGCCCATTATTGTCCCACTGCTGGGCGGTCTCCTCTCAGCTGGCCAAGTGCGAATTGGTAGACTTCACACACCTTTGAGAACTTTTCTTTTAGTGAACCCTCAGGTGTGCAAGTTTTCCCAGGATGTTTTCCTTCACCGTTAAAACAAGTGATAATTAATTTCTAATACGCACATAA
The DNA here is from genome assembly GCA_018250635.1 of Telegonus apastus. Lineage (NCBI taxonomy): Eukaryota > Metazoa > Arthropoda > Insecta > Lepidoptera > Hesperiidae > Telegonus > Telegonus apastus. Next base: position 5,248 of record DWNY01000317.1, on the reverse strand, counting down.
CTACGAAAAGTCAGAGGTTGGGATTTGAACCTCGGACCCCCCGATTGAAAGACCGAGTTTCAACCGAAAGGCTATCACTGCTTTTTTCTTATTGTTGAGATTATTGAGATTGTTGAGATTAGACTTTTGTTATGCCGTTCCATTCAACAATCAACAACAATCTATACTAATCACAGATATGTTGATGACATTAATGTAATTAGTAATGAACTTACTAAATTTCTTAAAACCTTAGCAACCTTAAATAAGCTACAAAATGTGAACAAAATATCAACTAGAGCGTCCGCTAAAACATTCCCTGTTGATAAATATTGTGCTATAAAAGACCCTAGTATCATTTCTGCTTTTGAGATTAGTACCCTTAGAGGTTTCAAGGTAAGAGCTCTTATTCCACGTCAAATATATTTTTCTCGTGTCACGGTTTTCGCTTCGTCTCGATCAGGTCGCATTGTCGTAGACAATTTGCTTCATTATGAGATTACTGACTGTTTTCCGAGGATTATTGGATCAAATATCGAATCAAACATGTTTTTTGTTATTTTTCTTACATTTTGTTTCTACGCGTCTATAATTATTACGCACAACCTCTTTCAGCTTAATAACAGCAGTATTTAGCGCTGCTGTGTTCTGGTCTAAAGGTTGTCGTAAGGGAGACATACTTATCTGAGGGGTTCCAACTTAGTCCTCAGGGATAGCAACGCATACAAATGCCTCCTACCTAAGGTTGACCCTGTGATCAACCTTAGGACTTCAATCTGGAGTTGATAAAAGGTGTACATGGGCGGCAGTTGCCAATTACCATTAGGTGGATTATGTGCTACTTTCGAATTGAAGAAAAATAATAATACAAGATCAGCCATAAACTTAATATTGCCCACTGTTGGGCCCAAGTCTCTTTTCCTCTCAATGAGACAGTTTTAACTCATAATTCTTTTGGCCTTTTGCATATTGTAAGATTTTATATCCTTAGAGATGATTATGTTGAAGTTCACACTCTAGAGAATTTAGGATTCCTACTATTTTATCATTTTAGGTACTTGTTTTAATATTTTAATATTTATTACGAGAAATCTATATAATCATGCGGGCAGAATATAATTGATTGTATATATTCTATATAATTCTTTCAAATAAATGCGCAATCTTTCGAGAACTAGCTTCATATTAAAAACATCATTTGTACAGATATTTCTTACAGTCTCCGAAGATTGTTTTGCGCAATTATACAGAATTTCTTCTGTATGTTACTGATATTATTTTATGTTCAAATATTTTTTCTCGACGCGGCTCGGTTTCGGGCGTCTCGACCCGATCCGATTGTCGCAGGCAATTTGCTCTATTATGGGGTCACTGACTATTTTCAAAGGATTATTAGATGAAGAATCACAAGGTCGAAATATAATTTCCAATAGAAGTACTCCTCAAGGGTAGCTACGTATCAGTAACTTAACAAAAAAGTAATTTAGCCTTATTATCTTAAGCCTCAATATGGCGCAATAAACAGACGTGATTTCTTATAATAGTGAACTAGCAAATAAGTGACGCAGTTCACCTGATGGTTAGTGGATACTGCCACCAATGGACATCTGTAGTCAACCCCAGATAAGATCACAGTTCTACCTAAGGTCGGCCACAGATGCATTGCTACCCCTGAGAACTAATCTATAATGCCTCGAATAAGTATGTCTTCCTTACCATACGCTTCAAATCAGATCACAGCAGCGCTTAATACTGACATAAGGCAGAAATAGGTGAGGAAGTGCCGCCGGAGACGAACATTTAAATAATATGGAATAATAATAATTATTAAACTGGTGGGGGAGAAATGGTACGTTAGTCGTGCATACTTTAGAAGTGATTTTATTTCATTAGCATGTGTCTTAAATAATCTTTATAACTTTTGTTGGAATATAATTTAAGGTCTTTAAAAATATATTTTTCAAAAAGATAGGTCGGTTTGAATCACTTTTTTTACTGTCAAGTTATTAAATATCAAGTGTGTAAAACTAAAATATAAGACGAGTTAAGACAATTAATTGAAAAGAATCGTAATGATAAAAATGAAAAGAGGCGAAAAAAGAAAAGAGAGAAAAAGAGAAACGTTAATTTTTCCAAAAACCGATCAAAAAAAGCAGATATTAATAAGTAAATTAGTTATTAAGTTAATTAGTAAAGTATTACTTGTGCCAAAGATAAAGATTATGGAGGTTTCGCTCAGAGGTAAATCTAATTTGAAATGCTATCGTCTTTCTCCAAATTGGAGAAATGTAATATTTTGTCAAGCCTTTGATAAAAATGTTATACTGAATGATATGTACTTCTTAAAAAAAATCCATGACGAACTCGATATAAGTAATCAACTCGGAAGAACACAAGAAACTCAGGGTACTGACGCCTTACTTTATTTCGAGTTACTCAACGTGATTACTTAGCATCAGGATGCCAGTACTTATGTCACACAAAAGCAAATTTCCGAGAAAACACCAGTCTATTTATAGGAAAATAGCGTGAAGAAATAGCACAATGCCTCATTAATCCATTGTTTCTCGGCGTGAAACGGGGAAGACAGTATGAATCCCTGTCATTTCTGCTGAAGAATTGTAGTAGTCGTACCTAAGTGTACTTACTATGTATTGTTCGTAGCTGTATAGAGTTCTGATAATGATATGTTGTATCTTGCCTTACGGAAGTCGGGTTGTTTACCGTTTTTGTGGATTTGGCCCAGATTGTACGGTATCGGATAAATTTTGTATTTATTTGCGGATAAGCTACTTACTTTTGTAGGTCTTCGTATTATTTTGTGTTTTCATTACTGTCATGCTCTCCGAATCAAATTTGCCTTAGAAATAAAAAGATGATTTGCGACATAATAAGGGGTAACAGTTTTTCCCTGGATATATTTCCTTGGATTCGTAGTAAGTAGGCCTACAATGGCTAGAGTGGCCTAGAATATTCTGAAGATATCTAAGGCCGACCAATTCGCACCTGGCCACCTGTTTAGACCATAGCTAATATCTTTGTCATAATAGAAGACAAGAAGCACGCATAGCCCAGCTTGCGTAGATTTTAACCGATCTACGAAGTTAAGAAACGTTGGGCGTGGTCAGTAGCTGGATGGGTGACCGCTAGTGGCAGAAATGCATGCTTCCGTGTAGCGTGTGCAGAGTGTAAAAAAATCCTCATTAGGTCTATCCATCAGGCGACCTCAAAAGACTAATGGATAGTAGGATCGTATGCTTTGTCCCTGTAGTTCCGGGACAAGAATAGAACTACGGTATTCCCTGCCTGTCGTAAGAGGCGACTAAAAGGGGGCTTCCGGGGTTGCGGGCAGCAAGAGTGGGAGCCTGAACCGTCCGGCTAACGACCCTGTAAAGGACGACGGCATGTGTGGTCGCATACCGTCGTAAACACCAGATGGTGAGATGAGTTTAGTTGCTCATCTGGGTGGAGCCCAATAGGGCAACGTGCTAAGAGAGGCCCGGTTGCGTTCCTCCGGAGATCCCGGAGTCCTCTTTCCAGCGCTGTTGACGGCCACCGGAAGGTTTTAGTGGGTAAGAATCTCACATAACCCAGCGTCGCTCCCACAGCAATGAGTACCTTTCGAAGGTCTCCCCCGCGAAAACGAAAAAAAGGTATTTTGAGTTAGTCTATATCAAAGTAACTCTGTTTTCAAAACAACATCCTGCTATGTTACAACTAGTAAAATTGTCTATCTTTGCTTGCTAAATCTCATGAAGACTCGACCAGCCGTTAAAAGTATTCGTTCGTTAAGAATAAAAAAACCCTATGTGGTTCGCCTCCGGCGGCAGTACCGTCACACCTTTTTCTGCCTAATAACAGCAGTGTTAAGCGCAGCTTAACACTTGTGTTCTGGTCTGAAGAGTGTGGTGTGAATAGGTATGTCTCTCCTAGACATACCTACTCATGCGAGGCGTTCCAACTTAGTCCGCAGGAGTAGCAACGCATCTGTGGGCGGCAGTGGCTACTTACCATCAGGTGGGCTGCATGCTCGTTTGCTACTTCCAAACTATAAAAAAGTATAATAGGCCATTCCTAGCAGAAAGAATATACTAGCACTCTCCAGCGGTACTGTACTATGTATTATTTTAATTTGTGCGTAGATGAACAAATCCTAAACTATAAGAAATATCGAAAAACCTTTAAAAGTGTTACAGCCGATTTAGATAAAACTAAAACTGCATGGTTAGATACTTCAAAAATCTCTTTTCCTAGCCGGGAATCGAATGAACTCATTTTGCACAAAAACACTCTATATTATCACGCCATCCGATATTGTCACTTATGCGTACAAAATTCTAGAAACTAACTAAAACTAACTAAATTATCTCCCTATATTCATATTCAGTAAGCTAACGGGCGTCCGTGTCGCGAGTTCGAAAGTGTATCTTAAGAAGCTAACTTCGTAATTGGTTTATTTATCACCACAACCGCCTAAGTCTACCTTCAAAACGATGAAGTAATAAGGTTATTAAGAGTTTATTGTATTTCCTCTCCCCTTGGCTTTAATTATCTAATTCAGTAAAGTAAAGTTTTACTTAACCATAAATTGCTTAAACGAACTTTAGAATTTAATGTAAAGCCTTAGCGGCGAATTTAATCTAAAGCCTACCCTTCGTGGTTTGACTCCAGAGCCAGCACCGTCTTTTTTGCCTCATAACAGCAAAGTTAAGTGTTATTGTGCATGTTCTATTGAGTTGGCGCGGGCTGAATTCTGAACAACTTGATCTTAATACTATGAAGTATAGTCAGATTCATGTAAGTAACATGAGTGACAATGGGAACATAAAGATGGGTAGAAACCTTTGTGGTTCTACTCCAGTGGCACCACCGTCACATCTATTTCTGCGCTATGAACAGCGACCAGAACACAGCAGCGTTTAACACTGCTATGTCCTGCTCTCGAGGGTGTAGTAAGCGAGACATACTTTTCCGAGGCGTTCCAACTTAGTCCTCAGAAGTAGCGCATTTGTGGCCGACCTCAGCCAGGTCTGTGATCTTATCTGGGGTTGATACCAGTCTATGAGCAGCAGTGGCCACTTACAATCAGGTGAGCTGCATGCTCGTTTGCTACTTCCATAACAAAAATAAAAATCAAATTTCTTTGTCCCCAGGGGTGGCCGTAGCATCAAGTGTGTTTACCATCACCGCGATGTCCGTGGACCGGTACCTGGCCATCACGCAGTCGCTCCGGCAGCCCTGGATGCCGACGCGGCGCGAGGCCTGCAGC
>DWNY01000316.1:0-17537 GCA_018250635.1 Telegonus apastus | reverse complement strand
ATCCTAGTGTGGGGCTATGAGTGTAGTAGCTTTATTTATTATTTATTTATTATTTTATTTATATTCGTTTTAAAGTGGGAGGTGGTAGGGCGCCCATAGTACCGCAATGTTGTTCAATGACCCGACAAACATTGGTTCCCGACATGACCAGTATTGGACCAAGGTCCAAACCTTGACACGAGAGGAGCGAACCAAAATCACGTCCATAATGGAGACAAACATATGGCGTTGCCGGTAGGTACAACACATCATAATAGGGTTGACACAATTTCATATACACTAATGATTAAATTTAATGGCTTTCAGTGTGTTCAAAGAAGTAGTGTAAAAATCAATAAAAACATCACAGTGTTTCTAGTTGACAATTCAAAATTACAAAACAACTTCACAGAGATACAAGCAGGAAGAGCCAAGAACGATAGCTTACAAACAGGAAAAAATCTTTAATTTTCAAACTTCTTCGAAGCAAATTTTTAATAGTAATATTCATGCCACAGATCATACCTATTAACCTAAATGCAGCATTGCATTTTGATAAAATAATATTGAGCCTCTAGAAGTGTCAACCCTGCTTAGACAATAGTAAATAGACACATGTCCGACGCTAACAATACAGCGTTTGTATTAGGTAAACGAATTACAATATAGTGCTCAATGACGCTGGATTAAATACAGATCACAATGACAGGAAAATGTGCAGTGCGTGAACGACTGAATATACTTTGACAACATTGTTAACTTATCCGTCAATCAATATATCTGTCCTTAGAAATCCATTGAATATACTCCTTGAAGTTTTTGTAACTATAAACATTCGTGCCTGTAGAAGCAAAGTGAAGCAGGTAGGTATGAAGACACCTCGCCATGGATTGTAATGTAATGTAAGGGGAACCAAGCAAGGGAAGCACCGCGCTCCGGCGAGATTACGGGATTTCCCCGTATGCGCAATGCGACCGGCCGAGGGGACTCTAGTGGATACGATAACTCGACTTTCCCCCCAAAAGGCCGAATGTCTTTAGAAAAACTCTTGCCCGAATCCAATGAAAGTATAGTTTGAAATGGATTTCGAGATAGTCACAGCTTGACCGAGTGTATTTGTAACGCTTTAGAGGTAACTCCAAAGAGATACTGCTGCCTAGCACTTGAACTGTATTGTATCACTTAGGTACTCCATAACGTACGATGGCTACGGTAAAAAGAATAATATTTTCTAAACTGAAAACGTCGCCACACATTAATTGCAACTAAAATTAAATTAATTTTGTTATTACAAAACAAGCTTAATTTTTGATCCTCAATTTCAAGATTATTTATTTTTGTGTTAGGGGAACAATCATAATCACTTATGAACAAAAAGACAGACGGAATTCTGTACGTTAAAGTTACTTCAGTTTATCTATTAAAAAATAAATGTTATTCGTGAAAATAAAAGCCGTAGAGTAGCTTAGCGAGATCCAGTTTAAAATAGAGTAAAGTTCATTAATTACAAATTAAGTAGATTATACTTTCTATTTGTTTACTTTAAAAGGTACTCATGTAACTATTAGGGTACGTCAATAGGATTATGAAATCTGTACGTATTATAATCAAAGCATAGTCAATACGCAACCAAAAATATATTTTAATCACACCAATGCAAAAGTCGAGAACATCTGTATCGAATTCGATGCCATCAGACACGAATTCACGACTCAGTACATACGCCATAACGCCATATAACGTCAACATAAGCTTCAGTAATATTTCAAAGCACAACCGACCACAAGAACGACTAAGTATATATACAAATATATTGATACATATATTTATGAATGAAGAAGAATAACCTTCCCTTTTTAAACGTGTGTTTACATATAACGTAACATATGTTAACCATATTCTTATCAATCCAAGAAAATGCGAGTTTTCCTCATAGAGCCGAGGTTATTATCCTTTCGTATGAATGAAACCTGCCCCTGTAATGTTACGTATCAGTCTCATTATATTATCTACAAGTATATTAGAATAGAATGTTTTTACATAACACTATATCACCCGCGTGTCCCAAGCACTGTTTTTTCTCTAGTTTAGCAAAATATTTTAAAAATGAAAGTTATTTTAACATACAATTTAGGTCAATGTTTTAATTTATACTATTGTAATAGTGTTTTGTCTATTTGTTTGTGTATGTACAATGAATTGGGTGAATATTTTTGCGATAACAGATTAAAGATTACATACAAACGAATACTTTTGAATAGGTATATAGATACTAGCTGTGACTGCGGCACCGCCCGCGTGGAAATCAGTGTCACAAAGTTTTTCCCGCGTAAGTCCCGACCCTGCGGGAATTCTAGGATAAAATTTTATATGCTGTTCCACAACCTCCTCTACTTCCAGGGAAAATCCCATCATAATCGGTTTAACCGTTCCAGAGATTAGCCCGGACTATCTGTTGGTTCACGCCACGCACGAGAGTATAGCTCCCAGCAGGCGAATTTTTTTAAAAGCACGCGACATCTTCAACATTAATCGTTATATTTCAGTAAATTTACATAAAACCTTTAATTTACAAATCACGTAAACCTTCCTCAAGAATTGCACTGTCTTTAAGTAAAACAAAAATCCGTTCAGTAGATTCTAAGAAAATCGATCACATACAGACAAACAGACAGACAGTTTTTGTCGACTTTGTTTTATAATAAGTAAGTAGGTATAGATAAAAGTTAATAAATATCAACAAGCAGGTCTCGTGCTTGTTCTGCTTGTTTTATATATTTGCATAGTTCATGTGCGTGGGTGTCGGAGGTCGGCGCACACCCCTCGTGCGATACAAATAGCCTTTGTTATTGCACCACCGATGGGAGCGGAAGCAATATACCAGGCGAGGTTACCGCGAGCCGTTATAAAATAAGGTAAAAATAAAAGGACGAACCTCGTCCTTGTATGTACGAGGAACTTGAAAACGTCAGGGTTTTCAAGTAGGCAAATACAAAGTGACAAAATTAAACAATTCTGTTAAGAATCCTTAGTGGTGATCATACCGGCACCAGCAGTGTGTGAACTACACTATCATTTGCTTCATAACCATAAACATTTTTAACGGAGGTTACGAAAACGAAGCGATATATTATCATTATTGACGTACGAATAAAATTCTGTAAAAAATCCATTTTATATGTGATATTTTTGCTTTTGAAGGATCATTTCTCTGCGGAGATGAGATAAGAGATGAAAATACTATTAATACAAAAAAAACAATTTCATAACACGACAACCTTTCTACAACCCCTCACTATTATCATCGTTTCAGGTCAACGGGCCCGTTTGATCGATCGTGCTTTACTAGGATCGGACGTTATGTCTCTAAAAATAAATATTAATAAAACAACTATTAAAACAAATGTTGCAAGCCGACACCATCAAAGTGTGTTCGAACTCGAATTAGCATTGGAAGACCATAGTAGAGTATGCTCCAGTAGCAACCGTAGCACTAGAAATTACGCTTTGAAACATAATTCTCATTCTGTAGTCTTACACTTTTGACAGTGGTCATTGCATTAATATGACAATTGGTCAGTCATCACAACTGTCCAGAGTAACTGCTCCTGCGAGCATTTAAGCGACCTCATTTAAAAAAGTAATCTAATCCAATAAACATAATTGTGAATCCATTACTGTCCCACAACTGGGCATGGGTCTACACTCAGAGAGCGGGATTTAGGCCATAGTCCACCGCGTTGACCAAGAGCGAACTGGTAGACTTCACACACCTTTGAGCATTTTTTAATGAACTCTCATGCCTGCAAGTTTTCTCACGATGTTTTCGTTCACCATTATAGCAAGTGATAATTAATTGCCTATCCGGACTTAACTTTTAAAAATCAAAAATATGTTTATGGGTTCGAACCTCAGACGCCTTAGTCGCCTTTCATCCACTTGGCTATCACCGCCTTCTTATAAACGTATCAGTAACAAAAACAATATTAATAAGCCACTAACGAGAAACCGGTAAATCCGTCGTATTAATTTAATAATCCGCTCGTGTCCGCGTATATTTATTTTCATCAAAGCTACAACAAAGCATCGGTGCAAATTATTATTATAAAGATCTCACTGCTGATAATATTTAACAAGACGTAATGTCATAACAAGTGGCGACAAGGACATTATAATATGCACAGACTCACGGCCCATAACCGTCTGTGCGAATTTAATTTAGTTAGGTTAACCGTTTAGCAATTGGCGTATTGCAAATCAATAAACATAGTTCCGATATACAATGCCGTTACTAAAAACCGTTTTCATTAATTTATAGCACCATATCGATAAACTGGATATAGCTAATCGTTATATCCGTTCTTACATAAAAAATCGTACTTAAATTCACGTATCGCTTGAACAATAATGACTAGAAACAGACGCAGCAATTAAAATTGACAACATGTTGAAAAGCGAATGTGTTTTTCGATGCGTTTGTATATTATATCGATATATACAAGTAGTTTTCTTTCTCGATATGAAACCGGCTACGTAACAGTATTCAAGAAAAAAAACATGTATGTATATTAAGTCCGTCGTTGGAAAATTAGCGTCAGGTATTACCGTTATTTAAAAATATAAAATAGACGACCAAAGACCAGCATAGCACTGTTTGTATAATAACAAAGTTGCATGCAAAAATGCATAGTTTTGACCGATCATAAAGCAACTTTGTGAAGTTATGTCTCAAAGGAATATAGTTTTAACGGCGCCGGCTCGCCTTTGTAAGGCTTCGTTGCTAAAGGGTTGGGAAATTGGTTTTTATCTTTATGTTCCAACCGCAGCAACAGTACGTTAAGTATGAAATTAAGGCATTCAACATCAATAATAACTTACTCGGGAAAATAGGCTGCCGCTGCATCTTCAAGTTAAATAAAACATTATGAGGATAATCAGTTATCCTCATTATTACACTATAATCAGTATCGTGTCAATCCATTAGTCATCGTATCATAGTCATCGTCTTATTTCTGCTCAAAGGTAACATTTCAATATAAGCTATTGGACACCAAGACGACCGAATGCGATTAAATCAGAGGTACATGAGATTCCAAGCCCATTCCATCAGGGTAAGAAATTGAATCCAGTAAGGAGCACTTTTAATTCAATAGCAAATCCTTAGGCAACAGCTATCCACTGCTAGTAATTTATAAAAGCGTAATACTAATAACAGGTAAATCGTAATTTCTTTCAGACACTCAAACCAGGATACATCAAGCGTCGCCGTTCGAAACAGGTTCCATCCATGTTTAGGCAGTAACAACGGCGCGTATAATACACATTATGAATCTCGTATTACCCGTTCCGTTTTTGCGGGCCCTTAAGCAGATCTCTGTCTGAACTCTGCACGCTCTAGTTCCCAAACTGAAACGTACCGAAGAAACACGATGCTTGTGGTCGCTGACTCTTCGTCTTAGCCTTTTTTAGTTTTTTTTTTAATGAAACTGAAGGAGCAAATGAGGACGGAATCCACCTGATTGTAATCAATGCGAAGAGGATTTATTTCCTATCCAAGATAGTCGACAGATGCATTCTTAATCCTGAAGTTATAATACAATAGACGGACAAAGTATACATAAACAGGAATTTAAGAGAGAATCTAGTAGCGTATTATAATCAAAATCAAATGACAATGGTAAGACAATAACAACATAACAATTGACGAATACATATTGACACATGGAAAGATGTGATTTGAAAACATTCACTATTACCTAAATTGATTTATCTTTGTTGAATGTCTAAATATAAACCACCCTATTTCTACATTTTTATACTGGTCTACCTTAACATTTCCACTGTTTAATTTCGAATCACCCGTTTTAATACTTAGAAACGGATTGTTACATTACACCATTCATTTTGGAAAGTTCCAATCTCGCTGTTACTTTTAAAACTAGAACAGAAATCTTGTATGATAGTTGTATGTGTTATTACGATTTTATTTGATATTTTATGATAAGATGTCGTGCGACCTCAAATCACTGAATGTCTAACCGTCGAAATGTACATTTCGCGACCGAACCGTGGGTTTTTATGGTGCCACGATTAATTTCATGGCCGCCGTAATAATCTGCGTCCATATAATGCTTGTAATAGCCATATAATTGCCAATCTAAATCAAACTAAACACAGTCTCGTGGAAATTCCTGCATAATTATATTGTTAAAAACGTTTCCTTACAAAATATTTATGTTTTTCTACTTTGAATAATAATTTAATAACCTGAAATACGACATGGCAAATGCCTTATATGAGGCCTTGAGGAAAAAGATTTCAAGAAATTAAAGTTCTCATTGAAAGTGTAATTATTTTGAAGAACAATAGAGCAGAGAAGTGTTTATGTAGAGTAAAAAAATCTGATCCAATCCAGTATCTTATACGATTGTCACGATACCACAGTTTATAAAAAAAATAAGTAAACCAGTATTCAAAAATAAAATTTTCAATAAACGAATGCATGTCATTCTTTCAAATTCATTTGGCCTAGTTAACTTAAATATATAATACGCACAATTTATAGCCTATTTCCGAAAAGACTAAATTTTATTAAAACAACGCATACATACATAGACAACATTCTACATATGACTAAATTACCAACTGAAAGAATTTATCACATCTACCACCAGTATAAAATAAAAACAAATTGTTATACAACATTTCTTGCATCGAATACGTCAAAAGAAATGAGTCCATGCTTGGATTACCATTGTCTACATCTCATTGTGCCTTATTTAAAATTTTATTCTATTCGTTCATATAAAACAAGAAAATAAAACGAGAAACTGCATTGAAATTTGATATTGAGATGGAGAAAAATGCAAAGTAGTATAAAAAGTAAACTCCAAAGAGTTATATAAAGAGGTATTAATATAAGATAAAATAGCACAAATTTCCGTTGCAAAATTAAATAAGAGGTAAAACGTACTTCATCTGTTATACAATAATTTAGCTTTATAATAAATGATTCTGCAGTATTTTTATAGGTTAGCAATAGAGATATTATCAGCTACACAACATGACTAATAAGACATAGAGTGTATTACTAACATGAATATAGATTTTACAGAGAATTTACAGGACACTCAGCCCATGGATATTAATTACGTCACTTAAGTAGAAATTCTACGAGAACCTGACTACAGATGAATTGCTATCTCGGTGACAAAAATGACAAATGCAAATAGAGCTTCAATACAATACGAATCCCTGAAACGAGAAGAGAGAATCGGGAACATTTCTATTCGGAGTATGTACGGGTATAATAAAAATAAGATGGAACTAAAATAGACGTACAGATGGTTCCACCGCAAAAAAAAATGCGAAATCTAAAATTATAAAAAGGAAATGATAAGCATTGCATTCCACGTTCAATTCTTTAATAAATTTTACAGAACATGAACGGTAAGCAAACGTTAAAATATGTAACACGAATGAGGTCCTACACATATAAATAAGTAAGTGGAGCTCCGCTTTCACAACGACCGATTCCCAACGGGTACCATTGGCATCAATTAAAACGGGCACGAACAAAAGAACCTATTGACAGTAGTTTGTGTGCGATTTCTTTATACATGATCATCACTTCGTTACTGACGCTCTGCTAGATTTCCACTCGGAAAGAGGATTTAAGAGCTGAGGAAGTGCAGGAGAGTATACTTCAAATACCTTTGAGCCAATTAAAATTCACTAAGCAATGTCTTGATTTGTTGTGACATTTTTTTAAATAATATGGAAATAGCAAACTGATGGTAAGTGGCATTGCGGCCCATGAACATCTGCAGACCCCCAGATAAGATAAAGTCTCACCTGAGGTTGGTCACAAATGCGTTGCTACCCTTGAGGACTAAGCTGGAACGTCTCGGATCTCCCTCTAAGATGTCTCCCTTAGTACACACTTGAAAACAGAACACATCAGCTCTTAACACAGCTATTATAAGGCACAACTACACAGAGTGCTACCACCTAAGAAACGAATACGCAGTGTTGCAGTACGCTTCAACCCTCCACCACATAGAGATAGCAGTGGGACATAAAAAGGGTTTCAGGATAGACACATAATTTCGAAAAATTAGATATTCTATCGTGTGGATCCCTATCGTGGCAGTAGAGACTGCGCATTACTTCTTTTTTTGTTGACGAGGTTGTAGGAGAAACTTTCAAAAGTTACCCGACGCCGGGTTATGTGAGATTTCTAGAGCACTAACCCCAGTTAGGCGTTTTAGCGCTGCGTCAAGGAGTCCGGAATTTCCGGCGGAACAACTGGAGTCCTCCGAGCGCGATGCTTCAACGGGCCATGCCCCAGGTGAGTTGGAACTCACCACACCGTCTGGTGTTTACGACGGTATGCGACCACACATTGTCGCTGGATGGGCGGTTCAAGCTCCCGCTCTTGGCGGTTGGTGGAAGGCACCCTTACTAATAATAAATCAATAATATTAAAGTCACACGTTTATAATTGTATCTTTTATGTACGTAATTATAAAAAAAATCAAAACAATGAGATCGGCTGACTGCACCCTTGAATGATACGGCAAGTATTTTCCTGATAAGAAGTAGTATTATCTTAGTATATTTTGATAAACCGGTTGTTGGCTGCACTTTTGCGTAACAAAAGAACTGATTATCTTTTTAATATATATATCTTGTCTCTTTGGACAATAATGAATTTAGAATACTAAGAGTGCAATGTCAAAACAAAAATATACCTATTAAAGCAACCTACAGCTGTTTTTAGTATCTGTGATCAAAGTAGATGCAGCCTTTGATAGCCGCATCACCTCTAGGTACAGTAGCAGAATCCTTTGTGGTTCGACTCCGGCGGCACCACGCGATACCCATTTCTGCCTTATAACAGCAGTGTTAAGCGCTGCTGTGTTCTGGTTTGAACGTTGTGGTAAAGGAGACATACTTTTTCGAGGCGTTTCAACTTAATCCTCATGGTTAGCAACGCACTAGTGTCTGTCCTCAGGTAGAACCATCATCTTATCAGCGGTTGATTACGGATGTCCATGGGTGCTAGTGGCCACTTACCATCAAGTGGGCTGCATGCTCGTTTGCTACTTCAATAACATATTAAAAACCCCGCATACATATGGGGCCCAGTCGCGCCTAAGGTGTTCGATGCAGGAACAAAATTCGAAAACGCGAAGCAGTATTAATCCAGTCGCCAAAACGCACGTTTTTTATACGGCGACGGCACGCAGCAAATTACAAAAACATGTTGCAGCATGCAATGCAATCGCCAAAACGCGGGTCGTGAATGGCTAAAGTAGAACGTCTGCAATGGCCGTAATAAAATATATGATGAGTTTACAGTCGTCAACATTTGTTACGTGTAATGGATCGGTCAAATTGCTAGATGATCATATCGCGATTGCGTGTTTTTCTGTTGTCTTTGATTGTTAAACGGAAGGAGTATTTTAAGTGAAACGTAAAATATTTTTGTTTTATACATACATCCTAAATTATACTATTGTGTACAACATACACGTGACTCTACACTTAATAGTTAACCGCTCGAACTTAATTGCGTCGTAAGTAATTAATCGCAAAAAAATTGACAATGTCTTAATTGCGTTGTTGTAATTATGTTGTCTCCGCATAAAAGGCGTCTCGAAGTATTCGATGTACATTAACACTATTTTAAAATGTTTTCATGCCATCCTTTTTAAGTGTTCGTGGATTACAACTCCACTCAATTCAATTCTGCCTTATAATAACAATGTCAGGACGTTGCCTTGTTCGATCCTGTGGATTTTGGTAGAATATGCATCGTCTCTACGCGATGTGTTTCAACTTGTGTCCACAAAGAGGGCCACATCCGTGACCGACTTCAGGTATGGCTCTAATCCTATTTAGGTTTGATAACGGATATTCAAGAGCGGCACTGACCGATTACTGCAAGCTCGTTAGCTATTTCAAGTTCACAAAAGAAATTTTCTAAGTTATTTTTCATAATGAAAAACAATCGTAAGCGTTTTAATAAACGCTTACAATGTCACCAAAGGGTAAATATGCACATAATAATCTCAAAGAACTATAACATGGCATGTACGAATGAATGAACATTGTAATAAATAATTAGCGGCATGCAAATAATACTTTTATATATACATATAACCAATTAGCGTTAATATATTCACCAATTATACGAGCGGAGCGTGCAAATCCGAAATACCGCAATGACGAAATATAGCACAGATTGTGGAAAAAGTGACCCAATCAAGTCTGTTTTGGAGTTATCAATTTACCTCTATTTTTACTTTTTTGAATTGATATTACAAAATATGTAAACAAGCTGATGAAGTTTGACTAGAAGGTCATAACTATTGAATGAAAGTAAACTGACTCCCTATCAAAAATGTCACAGACTGTATTTGCCCACTTATTTTACCTCCTTTTTTTAATAAAAACAGACTTAAGCTGACTCTCTGTCTAAAGACTTTGCCCGCTTGGCAGGTAGAACTTTTTTAGCAACATACAGGCATGGATCCACCTGATGAATGGTGGCCATTGCAGCCACCAATGGATACTTCTAAGCAACCGCAAATTGGATTAAAGTCCCAGTCGAGGTCGGTCACACAGGTGTTGCTGTGCCTGAAGACAACGCTTGAAAGTCTCGAATAATATAACAGTTTATACCACATGGAAAACTGAAGATGCGAAAAAGAAAATCAAATGAAATGTTATAAATATACCTATACAAAGACATACAAATCGTTACAAGACTCTGACCATGATTCAAATCGAATAATAAGTACGACGACAACAAACGAGAACGAAACGACTATTAAGAAGAAACATTCATACGAGGTCTATTACTTACTAAATACATGGTTTCGCCCGAAGTTTCGAAAATGCCCTAATCCGGTGTAATGCTTACCTTCGGACATTGGTGCGGGTTTAACGAACGAACTATTTCATTTCTTAACAATGCTCTGTACAGTTTTAAGCCTGTCCAACAAATCGAATTTGATAATTTTGATATGAATTCGATATTGCGATATCGACTTTATAACTATAAAAAGGCTGAAAACTTTCGAAAGGAATAAAAATATCATTGTCGGTACACTTGTACAGATTAGACTTACAAATATAGCAATGCTAAATCGCTGCTAGAGGGTAGGAATACTAAATAATCGCCTTTTAACATTAGTGCAAAATAAAATTTGGCACAATCAACTCCATTCTGAGCACTTTCAGACCATTCCTATGCACGCGAGCTACTAGATTCGAATTATTAACGTCAATTCGAGATAATGAAAGATATAAACATTCGCGTTTTTTGCAAATCATACCCACGGGCCGCTTCTGGACCGCTTTGATTAACCTATTATATAATTGTTATCATACATAATTCTAACTATCAAAATAAAATTTATTTTAGTTAAGCCATTTTCGTCAAATCTCGACACGCCTCACACAAAGAGTGTCGTATTCGATGCCCGAAAAGGCAGACGTTATATATTCTGGGTCTGTATTATTGCGTAGTTTCAAAGCAATCGAAAAAGTGTAAATACGTTATAAGGCACCAATGGGGCTCCAGAACTAAACAAAAATGAATTCTCTATAATTGCTTTGGATTTTATGGACCCAAACACACAGGAAATGATCATCTCTCTACGCAAACATTTGGTTCACCGGGAATCTAACCCGCACTCTTGTCGCAGTTATAGTTACCACTTTATTGGAGGAATGCTTTTGCTAGATAGATAGATAGAATCTTCTTCTTTGCACACTTAGTCGAATATAACAAAAATGTATACATTATACAATAAGAGAGTGTGTAATAGCCGGCCATAACAACTAACAAAATAACAAAATGAATTGAACCTTTTAATTTTCATAATTTATCTGATACATGATTACAGTGCATAACATAACAGACAATAAAACATATCTATGCAGATATGCTTGTAGAGTACAATGCATATTTGCAGTACTAATGCATGGCATTGTCTGTTATCATTTATCAATGAAATGGTAATAATACTAATAACTTATAAGGAGAACATACACTACCACAAAAAAACATATAAATCCCAACATTGTTGGTTGAATGATTTCGAAAATTGTGTGCATAAACAAATAGATATGTTATTCACATACCATATGTATTAAAAAGATGCATTATATAAATTTCCCATATAAATGATGACAGTCCCTATACTAAAAATAAATAAGTTTGCAAGAGTTATAATTGTAACCAAATTGTATATGTAGAATTAACACGAAAACATGTGTGTGTACAGGTATGTAACCCTAGTAATAGTAAGTATAATATAGTAGTCAATGATTTTTTTATAAAAGTAACAAACAAACATACAGTCCAATTGATGGTAAGTCAGTAATTAACCACAATGTGTTGCTACCCATAAAGAATAAGTTGGAACGCCTCAGATAAGTATATCTCCTGTACCACACCTTTCGACCCAAAACATAGCAGCGTTTAACCCTGCTGTTATTAGGCAGAAATATATGTAGCATTGGTGATACTGGAGTCGAACCGCTAAGGTTGTACCAATGTCAATACAATTGGCATAATAACAACAACCTTAAGCGTAGAAAATTTGGGAGTTTAACTAATTATGTCCTGACATTGCTTACGTGAAAAAGTTACAAAAAAAGAGTTAAAAACTACCAAGTGAAACAGGTAATTACAATAGCATAATTAAACAACAGATACTCGGGTAATTATTGTTAAACCAGCAAAACGTGAGTCATCTTTCAAAAAAACACTACGGAGGTGAGACGATGGATGGCAACATAACTATACAAATAAATTATTTAATTGTCATAAGTACACAGGATAGAATAATGCTCACTGACATTTATTAAAAAAAGAAGGAACGGAAAATGAACTACAATCACTAAAAATTCAAACAAACAAGATTTTTCCCTAAATTGTACCTACATTTATTTTGTTGGAATTCATTTAATATTTATATATTTATATTCAGTGTTTGATTGTGAAGGTGCAAATATTAACTTCTGTTTCGACGGAACACATACATGGTTGGTGATAGATACACGAGATTGGTTGCATGTACCGATCATTTTTGGATACTTTGGTGTACCTAATAGTTAGTAATAATCAATCTTTTCATCTACTTATCGGGGGTGAATAGATTTTGCCTCCAAGAACATTTTAGTTGCCATGTTAACATTAAACTCAGTGCTACCTAAATGAAAAAAAAAAGTGATCCAAAACATTCTTTGCAGAATAAATACACTTTGATAAATGTATTTGTAAAACTGCTCAGGGGAAGTGGCAATCAAGTGTTCAATGCACTTTTAAACACGTAAACAATTTAAAACAGACCACATTATAGACGGTTTGAATGTGTATGAAGATGAAACAACATCCCACACACGTTATCACCTATTGCCTAATGAATAGTTGGAAGTTTATAATGTAATATCATTCTTTACTAGATTTCATTACATAAATGACCGAAAAATGACACGCAGTTGTAAATTTCTTAGTACTGATTTGATTGTGAGTAATATAAATACTTAGGCTGATAGTACTCTGGACTAAGTAGCATATACCCAATGCCACATTAATATAAGCCACATTAATATGTCATTCCGCTTAAAGAGGTAGCTTATATAGTATAATTTGTCAATCTTTAAAAAAATAGCAGGAGAGCTATTACTTAAATATGGTCAATTTAATAGCACACATTTATACAACTTTATCATAGTTTATAAGATAGTTAGCAAGGGGTTATTTTCAAATTAAGTTGCTTGTTTCCTGCAATAGAATCTTCAAGATTATTTTAAACAACTGTTTCACAATTGTAATGTAGACAGTATAAGAATTCCTACTTACAAACGGTTACTTCTATAAGTTTTGTGTTGTAAGTGATTGTAATGGTTTCCTAATAAATATGAAACTACTGAACGTAAAACCGATATTTTGTAATTCAATATTATTACAACTTTGAGATTCAATATTATTACAAATAGATTTTTCGCAGGCTTCATTAGGTATATTTTGGTGATTACAGAATGATTGATAATTTAGCGTTTATTTAAAGTAACATACAATATTATATGTAGAAAGATAAACAATAATTGGTTCACCACAATAATGGTAATGAATCGATAATAGCATTTCATTTTTAACCAACTCGTCAATGAGGTTCTAAATAATTTTGCCAACTGTATTTTGAAAACATGTTACCAAGTAAACTAGATTGAAGTATAAGAGCAAAAGACTTACCTTAAATGAGCTGTGTACTAATGTTTCGTCGAGGTCAATGACCATACACTTTTTATGCATATCCTGGTGTCTCACTGGCGGCAACAGCGGTCGGGGTGCATGGTCTGACATAACCAGGAGAGGGGGCGAAGCCCGACCGTCGATGCTGTTCGCGCCATTTCCACCGGGCGGCCCCTTGCCGCGGCCGCCGCGCCAACAGCACAGCAGCGACCGCAGGAAACCACCTCCGTTGCTCGTCTTCTTCCCGCCCAAAGGCGTCGACCCCGCGACCGCCACACCGTCTCCATCGTTGTGCTGTCCGCCAGGGGACGATCCTAAAACAACCATCGCACGTCAGCGCCACAATAACACCGCCGGCCACGACCACACGCACAAGCTCGGCCCGACAATCTGTGTGGGATTGGCCCAAAGACAACTCCACTCTCAAGGTTGCTCCAGGGAATGTTATCGCGCCGCACGTTCCAATTGTTTACCTCGCTCCGCACTCGCACGATTTACACGAATCGACCATATGTCGCCTCACAATACACTCATTCGAAATCGGTCACGATCGACAAATATTTATGTATCACGAGGCGGTAACATTATACGCTCCAATTTGATGGCAGTGGGTAACAGGTGTAACTCGGTTAGATTTACCTCTGTCGGATCCATAGTTGTTTAATTGTTCGTCATCCCGTGACACTTGAGTTATAATGGACGATGCGTCCATTTAAACATTTGTTTTGGGCCTTAAAATGAATGGCAACGGAGTTTTTTGGGAATTTTAACACCATAAAACTATTTTTTATCTCCCTTTTATCTTACAAAATGGCAGGCAGCTCTGGCTGGGCAAATACCAACTATGCAAGCAGGCAACATAATAACAAAAATATTTTGCATCTCTTTCTGACATGTCATAATGTCATAGTTGAAAAAAGAAATGGAAACAAGACTTCACTTCTCTTTTATGTTGTTCCTACTGTCAACATGAACAGCCAAAAATAGCTGTTTGGAGTATTGAATCGTTTATGACTGAAATATCAATTTGTTAAATAAAGTATTTTAAATTTTGAAAATTATCATGTTTAGAGCACTTAAATTTACTTTTGAATTTGGAATTGATAAACTAATGTTTTTGCAAAAATTTTAAAATGAATACTCGTTTCTGAACGTAGAATGATTTCATGTTTATTAATTTATTTGCTTATAATTAATTCGTAAAATAAATTCTTATGTTACACTTTCTAAGCTTGAACATTAAATATTATATAAAATAACAAATTTTAATAACATAGAGATATCATAGTATTTTTCAGAATAAAGCTGTTATTATCGTTTGCCTCTAGTTTCATTAATAAAATTTTAATAAAAATGGTAAACTGTCACTGTCTATGTCAAAATAAAGTTATATAGAAAAGTGGCGTGTGAGGACGTGAATTAGTGAATGGTGAAAAAGAAAAAAAAGTGATGACGCTTCGAGGCGTTGAAATTAATATTAATTGATATATATTTATTGCGTGTGACGGCGTAGATTAAATAGATATTGATAGAGTCGTCAGTAGATTTATACGGTTGTGAATATGTCACGAAGGGATCCTGGTCCGATTCCAAATCGGTGGCTAAAATGTCCACGGAAAGCAACAGGGCTGATCGCTGAAAAGTTTTTAGCCTTCAAGACGCCTCTAGGGCCTCAATTCAATGAAAAAGTACCTGATGTCAGTCGGTTTACGCCGGCGATGCTGTTTATGAACATAAGAGACATGAAAGTGGGTATCGCGTCGATATTATCGATAGGAATGTTGTATATGTCGATAAGAATGTTGTCATATTTTGTCTTGTTTATAGATGAAAATCGGTTTGTGGATCGATTTGACGAACACAACTCGTTTCTACGACAAGTCTGAAGTTGAAAAAATGGACTGTAAATATGTTAAGCTGCAGTGTCGGGGCCACGGCGAAACACCTTCGCCAGAGCAAACGAGGTATCTCTTAGTTTAGTCTGCGCGAATCGACTTATCTGTATATGTCTGGGGAACAAACAAATTGTCATACCAATATTATATTTTTTTTTAACTACTCGTATATCCCTTCAAGGGTCCCTTGTGAAAGTTTACTACGTAAAACGACAGAAAACCGAACTGAATCGGGTCGCGCAACCTCTAAAGGGTTAAGTTACTGACAGACTGACCTGATGAATTTCTCTAAATACAGTAGGAATGCCTTTTCTACAAGTGAATAATTTAAGCAGACATACCTTATTTTTTTTAAACATAAATGGGAATGGTACAATAAAAATAACATTTAATGCAATTTTTGTAGAAACTTTTTTCATTCAACTCTGAATATGTCACTGCCACTAATATTGTCACTAACAGTTGTGTTAAATGCTATCATATCCTTGTTTAAAAAGTATGGCAAGAAGGGATTCCATTATGTTTCAAGGATAACAATAGATGTCTGGTTGACCCAAATACTCTAATCCTGTATGAGATTAATTACAATTAACATAATGTTATATTAAATGTTTTAGGATCATCAATAGAATATGCCAAAATTGGAAAATAATAAATAACTGACTGAAGACTATATATACTTACCGTAATTGCTTTCCTTTTACAATATAATTTCTGGAGGAATTTGTAACACTCAAAAATTCATTAATGTTTATGTTGTTTCATAGTGTCATTACTTAGGAGATATTGGTATTGAAATATTTCTTTAAGTTTAGAAATGGTCAATGCGCATGCAATCACAAACACCCAGACCAAGAACAGGAATCTAAATTAACCATTTAGATATCTGTCTGGCCAGTGATCAAACCTGGAACCCTCTGCACGTAAGACTGGTACAGTCACTGCTCTGCCACGGAAGTCGTCAATAAGATAAGAATCCTACTTCATGTTACTTTAACATGTACACTCCATTTTTTTTTTCAGCAAATTTATAGAAATAGTTACATCATTCATTAATGAAAAGCCAACAGAGATTATCGGTGTGCATTGTACACATGGATTTAATCGTACGGGATTCCTACTCACATCATATATGGTTGATCAAATGGATTGGAGTTTGGAAGCCGCACTCAATGAATTTGCAAAGAAAAGGTACCTACTATTTCTTTGCCTTAATATAAAGGCAGAGTAATACCATTGCTCCGTTTGTTACACTTGAACTTGTAAGACACTTTTTTATTTATTTCTAGAAAGATTAGTGTTTATCGGACCTTACATATTTTTTAAATTTCTGATATTATGTTATAAAATAATATAACTAAAATCTTCCCCCTTATTGATACTGCATT
>DWNY01000315.1:0-17550 GCA_018250635.1 Telegonus apastus | reverse complement strand
TTTAGATTTTATTTCTAAATACCGAATAATTTGTACTACCAAATTGTCTACAATTATGTATTGTTCGCGTTGATCTTTTCAATACTCGATTGTTTTGTGGAGTGACATTGCTTACAAGCAAGTACTTTTCTAGGACTGGTTAGCTATTTCTGGACGTTGTCCCGTTGTGAGCTCAAGAGCCAGTTTAGTAATGACTTGGCGGCTTATAAGGTCGGAACTTTCAGTAAGTAGTTTTATTTGTTTAATGTATATATATAAGTTAAAAGTTTTTATGAATCTCAACCAAAAATAACTTTAATTTCTTACTTCATATGACTCACAACAAGAATCTGATTGCAAGAAAATTTAAAATTTTATAAACCAGTTTCAATGACATTTTCACACAATAATAGAAAGTTTTACAGGATAAAAATGTACGATTCTCATAAATTCTTCTAATGTAGGAATTGGGAGTTTTATCTACACACAAATATGTTAGAAATCATATTACCTATACTTATATTTTCACGCAATCATTTCAATTCATCAGGTTCAAATAAAAATACCGGAAGAGCTGAGTATGCATTGTCTTTTGTAAATGCAATAAAACAATACACGTCCGACTGCACAAGTAAATAGCTTGCAAAACAAAGTAAGCATTTTCATTCATTCGCATAGGTATATACTTTAGTACCGGTGCTATCAGCAAACATTTGGCTCGAAACGATATCTCGTCGCGCTCTGCTTGCGCTGCCAGCCACCGTGACACTGTCTCTCGCTTTGTCGCAGATTTTACAACGATTAACACAGCGTTTAAAAAAGTGTCACTTTATATGTCGGAGGAAGCTTTGTGGATTACTATAATTAAATTACTGCTGCCTACATCTATGACTTTACCTTTGTTAATTTATTTACTTGCAAAAGGATTATAATGGTGTCCGCGTCACTATTATGATCCTGTGATAAATGTCAGCTCGTTATATTAAGCTATTTCCATATTTCATATTTTAAAACGTGCAATTCTTGTATATATATAATCTGTATATCGGAAACGGCTTCTTAAACATTAGGTTTCTAATAAGTTTTGATTTACAAGTTATATTTGATTATGGATGACCACAGACTGATATTAACCTACATCTCTAGGAAGACGACATGAAACTAAATAACTGTCTTATCAGCTGTCGATGAAATGCACCGCTGTTTCACTAGAATACATTGTAATGGCCTATATTATTATCTTACCAAATATTTATTTCTAACTACGGGTTGTTTAAAACATCTAAGGATTTAAGTTATTTTAATTTAAATTTAGTCCGCAACGAAATAAAAATTAAATACTATTTAAGTTTTGACAATTTGAAATAATTATTAATTATTTTAAATAATTGTCAAAACATGTGTCATGTGTACGAATTTTATTCTTGATCTTAATTATCCCTTATCGTACTTAATATATTTTGGGGCGTAACATCCGTTTGCAAAACTGTCTGGTCTTACGTAGCTATTGTTTCCAAAGTCAACGACTAATAATAATGAGACAATGAACGACTATTTCGTTACAACTAAAGATGCTAATGTTCCTCGACTCAGATCAGGAGGTTCTATTTTCGGTCTATTTTTCATTAACTAAGGATCTAATTTCAAATTTCATTCAAAATGTATCCGTCGCCATAGGAGCGACGTCAGGTTGTGTGTGATTTTTATCGCACTAAAACCCTCGGTGGCTGTCCTTAGCGCTGCGAAGACATAGGAGAGCCCCATCCCCAAGCCCCATCGGGCTTCACCCGGGCGAGCATTTTGCTTGTCGCACAGTCAAATAATTTCGGTCTTACGCTAAGATTTTTAGGATAAAACAGTCTAAATTGGTCCTGCTATCGTCGCGGTGGAAATATGTTTAAAATGGAATTATAGCTTTCCAAATGTCAAATTAGGCATTATAAACTCTACGAGAGACAAATCATATCCATAACTAAGGAACTTATGTTTTGGTGTAGTGCAAAAAAGCATAAATACAAGCCCTAATATTCAGTCATCTAAATAAGGTACCTACTGCATTAAAGTACCTGCCCCCTATAAAAACCGATGCAGATTGCATTTAATGTCTATCTGGAAACAGTAAGATTAGTAGAGAAATCACCGGAAGCACGACTAAGCCGGCCCCCTTAACCAGCGAAACGGCAAAGAATTTCTCTAATCTGTCGCCAAGTAATTAAGTAACGTTTCTTTACTTTAGTTTATAGGCAACGCCAATTTTGCACTATAATTACAATTATATTATGTATAGTGCGTGTAATAAGTATAATGGACTGAGACAGCACCACTACACCCACTTGCATATATCTGTTTTACAGCAGGACTTCTTCCGGCACATTTTCCTGGTTTGAATGGCTTAGTACGACAGAACTACCTACCTCAAATAATTTATTTAGACCTCTAATGCAAAAATGTGCACCTACATTGTATTAAGTTTTAACATGAGAAGAGTGAAGTTAAGAAAATCTTCAATTGTTATTTACCCCGTAATCTAGGCTTGTTCTATGAAATAAGTAGGTTGCACGATAGTAGCACCATGTCCAAATGGAAAAATCCGATACATCTACAATTTAAATAATAACGTATATTGAAGGCTATTGAATTAAATTCCCTTGTCCACGCTTGCTTAAAATTCCTCGTCACGTGTATTAACGTCATAATCTTTGTACGCCGGAAGTCGACGCACTAAACATAACAAATGTGAAGGAATCCGCTTTGGGCGGCCATGTCTTAAGTGTTTTATATATGCTTAAGCCAACTTTAAATATTCCTTATATTGGGCAGTAGATGTTTGAACTTCTGTTCAAAATAATATCAAAGAAATTTCTGTTATTATATGGCCAGAGGACCCATTATTAACATTTTCTTTATTAACATTACTTACTTTAGTTTGAACAACGAATAACAAAAATGGCAATCAGCCAGCTAATCTGAATAGGTACCATGCAAGACTAACATGATGATAATACCATAGATACAGGACTAGTAGATCGAATTGAAAGCAGTATACCTGCTTTAATAAAAAGCTATCCATCATGGCGCGATCATTTATCAAGCGACTTGATCAAAGGTGCATAAAAACTTCTCGCACTGTCGCTTGCACTGGTAACAATTTTATTGCGTAATGAGTTATGCTTTGTTATTATGTAGTACATATATGACAATACCTTACTACTATATAAATTTTTTGTCCCAAACTCAGAGTATCTAATGCGGAGTCCGATAACATCCCTTCGTCTAGTGATTTGGATGTCCTATAAACCCGGTAACCCAAAACCATTTTAAATTTCTAAGTCATAATCTTTCGTTCCCGCTGAGGTACCTATGTATATTAACCATTTAATTTGATGAAGTGGTAACGGTTACTTCAAGCTGCTTCAAAAAATGATTTTGTTTCCTTTATATCATAGTTTGGGTCTGGATCCTCTTAGGGGAAATGAATATGAAAACAAACTAAAGTATCTTTAAATAATTATTGGATTCATCCATTTATTTATTTAGACATGGTTATTTATAACCATGATTATTGGAAAACTTCAATACATCACTTTCGAAATTCTTGCTTAAAAAGTAGGTAACAACTTAACGTTAGAAGCTGAAATCTATCTCGCAGCAAACTACAATCGACATTTACAGAATTTGAACGTATACATAGACATACTTGTTGATACAACGACCTCGATAGTGAGTCATGCCTACCGCTTTCCAATACGTTTCATGACGTCCTTGTCTCGTCCTCCGTACGTACCAAATGAGGTTTTTTATGTCTTTCTGGACTGGAGCCGACCGGGCGGAACGACTTAACGGACGCAATGACCTGCCTTAAAAAACTACAACAATGTGTGGACAATTATTAAATAAAACTCCTTCCACGTGACGCTTCAACTCTACCAAGTAAACGGCAGAACATTAAACTTGTATCTAAAAATGACCTATCTGTTTGGAATTTAAAAATTTAAAGCTGGTAGAGCTCTTTGTGGTTCGATTCCGGTGGCACCTCTACCACACCCATACCTTCTTTATAATAGCCAATTTATTTTTTAAGGTTGAAATAAGAGTACTATAAAATATGCCTTTTGGTTTTACATATTTTCAAATTTTGTTACTTAGGTACATCTAGTACTTAATCTTGTCTCTAGAGAGTATTTTAAGTACGTTTTTACAAACTTCCATCTTAATTAGTAAGATATTTTGTAACTCTCTCCATCAAAGAACGAATAAAGTAATGTTACAATGTTACATTAGGATTTTACTTTCATTCTAATGTTCGCTTGTCCACATTCGTGACACATCATCATTAAGTTTTGTGGTTGCACAATTTTATGAGTTGGAAAACTCTCGATTTTATGATCTTAATAACAATTTCAAGTTTTAAATTGAATGATAATGATTATTTTTTGTACCTATCTCATAACATTGCATTTTTATCTCATAACATTGCATTTTTCTTAAGTCCCAACGTTGTTTTGCTACGTATTATTTATTATTAACTAACCTTCTGTATGTTGGATGTTAAATTATCACCATGTAACATTTCAAATTATTGTATTACTTCAATTAACTACTTAAATTGAATAATTTAAAAAATGATACAAAATATTATTATCGCGCCCTGAACTTTTTTAATTGATAGTAAGTCTGGGGGTGTTGCTATTTAATTTCAGCCTGAATATTAAAATGACAATAACAATATAAATGTATTTTATATGATGCAACTACAGTTCCAAAATATACCCAAATATTATTAAAAATCTAGACATTACTGGATTTTTAATAAAAGTGGATATATTTTCATTCCTTAAGTTTTTAAATTAATATTCTTCATTATTCTTTAGCAACAAGTTAAATATATTATTAAGTATTCAATTTAAAAAAAAATACGGTCCGCGGAAAGGTCCACAAACTATGTGTACAGTACCCTTGCAACTGGACCGTAAACCGTAACACATGTCGGCTATAATTTAGCAGTGCGTTCGGCAGCGACTCGTGACGGCCTGAATGGCTCAAAAGCCCGGAAGCCATAGATGTGAAGTGCAAGGGCGCATAGTTTTAAGGGCACTGGACCGAGTCCGCGACGGTTTCTATTAAGATGACCTTTTATTTGGAATATCTAATAAACTTGAAATTTGCTAGATAGAAAGAAATTGTTAAAAAAAATTATACGTACACGATGCAATGTAAAATCTCCACTGATGGAAACAGGTCTTTTCCCAAGACGGGGAGAGCCTAGAACGAAATCCACAATATTGCTCCAATGGGGATATGTGGAGAATACATTTTTAATAAATAAAAAGTGTATGTTATAAGTTTGTACGACTGCTCGTCTTAGATATACAAAATACATTACATTTACATATACAAAATACACGAAACCTTATAACAATCTTCAAGGACAATGGCGATCAGCCAAAACTTTATAAACTCTAAAAGGGAATTTGTTCAAAGTTACACTACAGAAACTGCTACTTCGAATAGCTTCGCATTTAAATATAAACTATGTAAAATGTATTTAAGTAGGTACCTATATATGTTCACTTACCTACCTATTTTTTCAGTTTAAGAACTTTGCTTTACTTCATCAGAAATTGCATTCTATTGTCATATTCCTTTATTTACGAAAGCCCGTTGTTTACATTCTACTTCCGCCAATTCAAGACCGACATCTATTAGTTAACAATCGTAGGATGCAATTGCCACCTTGCAATACATTGCGTTAACTTTGTATTGTACTACTTACAATGAAATTGAAATTATTTTCGTGAAAGCGGAATAAACAATTAGTTGAACTCACTTTACAGTAACCGATTCGTTTAATTCTAAGTAAAGAATTGCTAACTTGATTCCGATAGTCTATCGACAAATAGTTGTGTAGGTATGTGATGTAGGCGCGGGACCCATCTTAAATCAAAAAAAAATAAAAAATTTTTTATTAAAAGTAGACCCTTAAAAAATTTTTTTTAAACACAAATGATATTAATCTCCCGCCACTTCTTTCGTGGCGGAAAAGAAGCGACGAAAGAAGCTCCATAACACACATCTTTTCTAATATGTCATGTTACAATTTTAATTTAAACTAAAAGCATGTGGAGCTAGTGGAGCTTCAAACCACACAGTATCATCGGACAAGTAATCACTTGTTCTATGTACGCTTTTCTACTTAGCCTTTGTTTAAACTTAAGTTCTGTGAGATTCGTGATATGAAGCGGTATTCTACTGTAATAGCGAATGCAGTTGCCCATAATTGACTTCGCCACCTTACACAATCTATATTTAGGATTATTTATCTATTATTATATTTGGTTTTCAAAGTTATATTTCCTAATTTCAGGGCGAACAACAGAAACGTATAACATTTACAAGCACCGAAGAACCTGATAATGTAGAAAAGGCATTTCCTGACATTCGCCTGGTGGACGGACCCTCCATCCTTGCCGGACGAGTCCAGTTATTGCACCGAGGACAATGGAGATCTGTTTGCACAAATTCAAGAAAGTTAGTACTTTATTCTTAAAAAAATATTATAAAATTAGATCCATTTCTTTACTTTAAAATCTACTCTTATACTGTCCATAAGTTAAGTGATTTATATCGTTAAAATTGTAGTTGATTGAGTTAATGTATATTTGTAATGTATTTGTTATTTATAAAAATATATGAGCTTCAAATATAACTTCATGCACACTGAATACCGTTTGAATACTCATTAGTATATTTTTTTCATTTCAGTTGGACACTCAACGACATGGAAACTGCTTGTCGACAATTAGGGTTCATGGGTGGAACGTTTTACAATTGGATGGATCGGCAGCCAGGAAGACGCGCTCGCCTTTTATTCGAGGAACCCAAGTGTAAAGGCACGGAGTACGATTTGTTCCAGTGTGACTGGAACTCACGACAACTGGGCTCTGGTGTTTGCGACTTCCATCCAGATCTAGGTATCCAGTGCTTACCTCATCACGATGACAACGAATTAAGGAGCTCTCTACGACATTGGCGAGGGATACGCTTTGAACATTCTGTCTTTGAAAGAATACTTACAGCGGGTAACACCCTCTATGTACCCACTTCGATGTCTAGGATAGAACATGTAGTCATAAGGAACGCCGGTCTGGGAAGGGACAATAATGCAACAAGTGCACTAGATATAATTGGAGTACCACCTGTAATGGAAGATATAGAAGTATCGAATTCTGCATTTAATGCTATAAACGTTACGTCGCCAAACGCTCCCATAGTTATTAACAATTGCACGATACAAAACAACAGAGGTTACGGAGTGTACGTGAATTCTACTTATGGCATGACCAAGATTGAGAACTGCCTCATTCATGACAACGGTGGTGATGGGGTCAAATACGTAGTTCATGAATTAACAATAGACGAAAGATTCGATAGAAGTGAAATTTTTGATCTGTGCACGATGGCATCGACCCCTAGTCAGACATTTCCTATTCAAATGTCTATAGAGCAATCTAGATATTCTAATATGGAAAGAGATTGTAACCAAAAATTTTACACCAGAACTGACCATGTTCTGACGCTGAGTTTTATAAAAATGTTGACTAACCGTAATAATACAGGCGAAATATTTATTTACGATGGATTAACAGCAAATGATAAACTGCTGCTGTCATTCAGCATAAGAAACTACACGCGTCCTCAAAGTGTTACGTCAACAAGAAACCGAATGTATGTTAGATTTCGCGCTGATACCAGAACTGATATTACTGGGTTTTTAAGGTTAACCTCAGGTATCAGCAAAACGTACGACTTAAATGTTACTGATACTATTATCTCTGATAACAACGGTAGAGGTGTTGTCATTGAAAATTTAAGATCCCAAATTCATATACATCGTACTTCCATATCCAATAATAACCATGTGGCTGGACTACAAGTAGTCAGTGGCGCGGGAGATGTAAATGTTACGGAAAGTAGAATTTCGTTTAATCAAGGCGATGGCCTAAACATTACAGTTACTGGTGGAAATAGAAACATATCGAGAAGTATAATAAGTTCAAATCAAGGACATGGTATCGCTGTGTGGATAAATAATACCAAAGAGACAGAATATATTCCAGTAAATCAAACCACTGTTGTTGAATATTCAGAAATATTTAAAAACCTTGAAGTTGGTATTTTACATGGAAACTATTGCGGTGATAGTTGGGTAAATGTTACTGGAAACTGGTTCAATACAAGTATGGAAAGTACGGTAGACATATCTACATGTTGGAGATTTAATGAAGTTCCAAAAATTCTTAATTTACAAATAGGTCACAATAGATTTTATCAAAATCGAAGAGTTCCTGTTAAAATTCAGCCAGCTTTAAACGTTATGGGAAGAATAGAACATAATTATTTTGAACATGGTGATTATGGAGCTATTGTTATAATGAATAGAATAGAAGGCAAATATTTAGAAGAATTTGAAATACTGCCTGCCAGATTTCACATACAACATAATTATTTCTACGGAAATAAGGGACCGTTCGTTGTAAACTTAGGCTTATCACCGTATAGTGAACATCATTATATATTATTTTCTCGCAATTTTCTGAGAGATAATAAGATAAGAGAACCTTTTGAACCCCTAGAAGGCGTTTCCTTAAGATTAACACCTCGTAGCAGAGTTGCAGCGACAATAGTATTATCATCGAGTAAAATAGATGTGTTTAGGAATATAATCAATAATCCCGAAGCTCAATATGAGATTGGCTCACACGTTGAAGATCAAAGTAAAATATTAAACTGTACTTACAATTGGCTCGGATTTGGCGAGGAAGAAAAGGTATATAACAGATTATTTCACAGAAAGGATAGATATAACTTAGCAAAAATTGTTTACATGCCTTACCTGCTACACAGCAGTAATCCCGGAGCTACACAAATTAATTACAACTCATTATTTGTTCCCCAATTTAATGTGCCTGGCACGTTTAATGTTGGTGGTGAAGTAGAAGGCATAGAAATCTTAAGACAGGGAGAATATGATGTTAATAAAGACATAAATATCCGTCCTGGTGGAAAACTTGTCTTACAATCAGGTGTAACCTTAAAATTCCCACCATCTATAGGCATGATGATTGCTGGAAAATTGGATGCTAGAGGAAAACGACCGAATGATATTGTTTTCACCTTAAAAGAAGAAGTAACAATGAATAATGATAGTATATACGAAACAGATACGGAAATCGAACCTACTACCCCAGGATACATTGAACCTATTGTACCTATCAGACTTTTAGGCGGTCGAACACCTCATGAAGGACGACTTCAAGTGCGATTAGATGGTAGATGGGGTACCATATGTAATTATAAATGGAATATTATAAATGCTGCCTTGGTATGTAATCAACTTGGACTAGCTCTAAATCCTTACGACTGGTTCCTTGAACCAAATGAAATACCTAGTGCTGGAACTACAGAAGATATTATCCTTTCGAATGTAGAGTGCACCGAATTTGATAATGATATCACAAAATGTAAAGCAGAGACAGCGGATAGTTTTGAAAATTCTTGTACCCATGAAAATGATGTGGGTATCCGATGTTACGAAACTAGTTGGGCTGGAGTTCGATTTAGTGTGATTGCTGAGCGGGCCGACTTACAGTATGTTACTATACAAAATGCGGGTCTCCTAGACTATTCTTCAAACTCTTTTAAGCCTGCTCTTCAAATAGACTTTGCACGCCACAGTTTAGAAAGTGTTAAGGTAATAAATAATTATCATGATGGCTTAGGAATTTTATATTCTGATTTATATGGAGCCGATGCTATTAATACAGTACGAAACTCAGAGTTTAGTAATAATCGAGGCAGTGGCTTAAGTTTCAAACAATTAGGACTCAAAGTCTATAGTTCATTTATAGAAAATAATAACTTTGCTGGCATATTCCATAATCCCCATTTAACTGGATTACAACAAAGAGAAATAGCTGGATGGTTCAACCTTGACCCTGGATTCAATGTAGATGAATCAAACTATCGGCCAATAATGATTCCCGAATACGAAACAGATATTTCGTTGGTTAATGGAGAGACAAGACATTTAGTGTTTACGAAGCACTACGGAGAAAGCATAGTTAAAACCTATAATATTAAATGTAATCCAGGATTTGTTCTTGGATTACAACTTCTTAATCCAATTCATAACTTTTCAACGGAAAGCATTTGCATATTCGATTCACAGAACATAAACGAAGCGAGCACTGAATGGTGTCTCGATAGGGATTTGTCAACTTTTCCGACCACTAGTAACAGTTTCGGAGTTGTTTTGAAATATCAAAGTGGCACGGCTGCTTTGGGAGGAGTCGTTCTCGTTGTCAGCACCATCACTGCACCAGTTCAGAATTTAAGAAATAGAATAGTCAGAGGTCCAGTTCCAACCCTTCAAGTTGTGAACAGCAAAATTAAAGGAAATACAAGAGGAATAATGGCTTTATATTATAATCGCTATTTAAATGAACTTGGTGATCACTTTTTAAGAAAAGCAAATGAAACTATAAAAATAATAAATTGTGAAATAGCACATAACGAGCAAGAAGCAATTTACGTAAACACACCATTCTGGGATATACACGAAAGCAACATAACTGAAATAACTATGATGGTTAACAGTAGTTTAATTACAGACAATGGAAAGGGAATTTATCATTTCGCACGAGATCTCAGAAGCTCAAACAATTTATATCATTACGTGCTTCAAGATAATACAATAGAGAGAAATAAATATGGTGGTTTCGATGTTAGCTTACCTTACGTATGGCAATATAATGAAAATTTTACGCATTCCGTGTACATGTACAATAATACTTGGCGAAATAACCATAACTTTGGTTTTGTCATAGATGGTCACTTTGCGGAGGTAAATATAACAAGAAATATTTTTACCGATAATTCGTGTAAGATAGGATTGGTTTCTATTCGAGGCATGGAAAAGAAAATGAAGATTGATGGTAACTTAATTGAAAGAAACAATGGTCTGTTTATGGTACAATTCTACATGGATAGCCAGAGTGAAATAATGGGTTTTGTGTACGCGGTTTTTGAATACAATCAGTTAAAAAATAATAGGTTTTCCTCGCAAATTAATCGAGGTTCGATTATGAGAAGTACTGACCCGACCTATGTTATAGGTTTTAAAGGTATACAAAAAGTAAAAGTAAGCCGGAATCTTTTCGGGAATAATGCATTACAATACACATTATTAGCTGGGATCAAAACTGCGAAAATAAATAATTTGTTGGACGTAAGAGAAAACTGGTGGGGAAGTGCTGAAGAAAAAGAAATTAAGGCAGAGATATTTGATTTCGACGACTGGAATAATCACGCTATTGCAACATATTTACCTTACTTGTTAAAAGATGATTTTCATTCAAGTGTGTCTGTAACATTTTCTCCTGAAAGTACTATTGATATAAATGAATTAGGGGGTCGCCTTACATCTGACTTGACCTTAGAACCCCGCAATACTCCTTATATAATTAAAGCGGACATAACAGTTATGCCCGAAGTCACATTCACTATTAATCCAGGGGTTATATTAGAATTCGCCCCAAATGTTGGCATATTAGTGATGGGAATACTTCAAGCAGTAGGTCATAGCCAGTTACCTATCTTGATGAGACCCATCTCGCAAAATACCAATGTCGAAATGAGTAGAATCGAGAAACGAGATGTCGGTCAATATTCACCCAGTCATCACAAGCAAAGACGCCAATTAGAAACATTGATAGTACAAAATACTATAAGGTTATGTACAGGAAGAAATTGTACTATAAACGATAATGATATTGAAAAAAG
This sequence comes from Telegonus apastus, assembly GCA_018250635.1. NCBI lineage: Eukaryota > Metazoa > Arthropoda > Insecta > Lepidoptera > Hesperiidae > Telegonus > Telegonus apastus. The sequence goes on along the minus strand of DWNY01000315.1, from coordinate 5,730 downwards.
AAACGAAGGTTTCCTAGAATATTATAATAGAACAACGCTTCAATGGGTACCAATGTGTGATAATCGTTTTACTGAACGGAACGCTCAAGTGGTTTGTAGAGAATTGGGTTTTGACCCAATAAATGTATTCTTTGCTCACGATCGTAGAGTAGAATATCATAGTAATTCCTTGACTCGAATATGGTCTTGGCCAGAGCCATTACAATGTGTTGGGATAGAAGACCGTTATGAAGATTGTCCGATTAGATTGAATGGACAACTGTATGGCCATCGACATGAATGTAAATGGGATTCTGAATTCGTTTTCATTCACTGCGGATCAAGAAATTTAGAGGAGAATCTCGATTACTGGGGTGGAATTCGTTTTGCAAATCCAGAATTTGAATATTCATTATATGAACACAGGATTCATGATCATCACACTCACGAAACTATGAAAAAAGCCGAAAGTACAATCCGGCACGTGAATATAGTTGGTGCTGGTATTTTACATAATGAAAAATCGCCTGCCGTGCAAAGTATTACGAAGAATCCAAGTATTCAGAATGTCAATATAAGTAAATGTGCTCATCATGGCATTAATCTGGTTTCTCCGACTGATACTATGAGCGTCATGTTTAATTCTATAGACAACATTCTCGGAGAAGGAGTAAGTGCCATATCGCTTACAGGGGAAGGTAGAGATTCAGAGGAATCAAGTTTTACGCCATTAAAAGATCTGAACCTTCCTTATCACCTATTTTCTCTAATCGATATCTGTGATAGTACAAAAGTAGTAACAATCGAAGAAAAGGTGCTTCTATATTACAAGTACGATAACAATCCAGTAAATTGTGTGAAGATATTCAAGAGCATGTTTAGAGTTAAACCGTTTGGATTCAGATTTCTTCAGTTCAATTTATTCAACCACACATTGAACTACGGTAAAAGAGACTCGTTGACTTTATACGATGGGGATATCTACAACATCACAGCGCCTCAGATTGGTTACTTAGAGAATGGTTCTCCAGATGAGAAGAAACTGTTTAAAACCGAAGGTGGTAGCTTAAGTGTCAAACTGTTTGCAAATGGTGCTTCCGCAGTCCACGGATTTATCGCTGAGATTATCACGCTACCTATATCAGCCATTGGCTTTAGTAAGTATACCAAATTATTATCTTGACATTATTTTAGGGTATGATGAAAAAAGGTGTTAACTGATCTCTGTTTTTGTAGATCGCGACGTCCAACACAATATATCCAGCAGTGTTTTCACGAAGAATCGGGATGGGGCTATCACTTATCAGTCAGTTGGTGAAGTGAACCCATTGGTGGCTATCACGAGGAACGAGATCGTAGATAACTGCCTCAAGTTATACGGAAACTTTACGTCCTGTCCAGCTGCTGTCCGAGTTGACGTGCAAAACACCCAGACACTGGTGTTTAGGGTAAGTTATACCCACATTATAAAGATTGTTCAAACAATGCTTCACGAAATATAATGTAAAGTTGTCTCAGGTCATCAATGTCTCTCTGAAATGAATATGTAAAGTCGGTCTCAATTGTTGCCTGTACTTAGGTAAGATTAATCAGTTGCCACAAATCCCAAGTCTGAACTTTATTTATTGTAAGTTAAGACCTAATTAATTTCCAGAAGCCACTATTAGCAGTTTGGCACTGATATCCTGAGTAAGCATTTTTGCTACTTGTATGACATTAAAACCAACGGACCTATTTGTATGATTATTTTCAGAATAATCTAGTTCGTAACAATGTGGGCGGGCTTTTGGTGCGAGCTGACTCCCGCGGGTCTGCGACATCTCTCCGTGGTTGGATTCACAACAACCTTTTCTTCGCTAACCATGACCAGCCCTGCCTAAAAGTTGAAGGTGAAAAATCTTTATACCTTATTTGTATTTCTATTGACTTAATCTGCTTTTTTCATTTTAAGTAAATTTTAAAAATAATACTTGTTGACTATCAGTTGTCTACTATAGGCTATTTTTTTAATCTTAAGATTTTTATAACTCATCTGTGTTTTTATGGGATTAATTTATATTTTCCTATTGAGTATTTTATTTTTATTTCGTATTCTATTGATTATTTACATTGTAGTTTCGACAAATTCCTCTCACATTAACAATTTACTAATATTGCTTCCAGGCCGGCAATCTTCTCCGTATCAAGAAGTAACGATCTACCGAAACTACTTCACTCGGAACTACGTTCCGTTCAAAGACGTCATCGTCCTCCGGCAAGTGGTCTCCAACTTCACGCACAACTATGTACATGATAACCGCGGCCAGAGGATCTTGGAGGTGTCTGGATTTGACAAAGTTAGGCTGCCTATCTATCAGACGACTTCGCATAACGGGTTCTACAAGTAAGTCATGTTACCATTTATCATTCTTCATTGTTATGTGTTTCAAAGTGTGCCATTCTTCAACCCGCCACCTTTCGTCATACAAACTGGTGGTTTGTGACCACAAACGTCTAATTTTTATCGCCATCAGCCGGTGTAAAAAGTTGGAAACATCAGTCAAGCCTTCGAACCTATCCGTAATAAATTGAACCGAAAAAATGATGAATTACTTCAAAAATGCTTGAGATGCTTGTGTATTATTTCGTTTCTAATATCTCTCCTTTGTCTTAAAAATGTAAAATTGATTCAAGTCAGTTCAAACTTACGGTTGTTACGGTTCTGTGTTGTTTTCTTCTTGTTACGGTTTTGGGCTATTTGCTTCCAGGAACTATGCCCTGGACCGCGAAGGCCGCGCCACAGTGGTCGCTGGCACGGCCGGCCAGCATTACGTCGACAATATCTTCTTCAACCCCGACAACGACTACGAGATGATCACCGTCAACCGATCCATGTACGTATATATTTGAAGGTGGTAGGACTCTTTGTAGTTCGACTCCGGCGGTACCACCGCCATGCCTATTTCTACCTAATAACAGCAGTGTTCAATGTTGCTGTCTCTTATTTGAAGGGGGTAAGGGACACACAGGTGACAAGGCACTTGTGGACACAACCTCAGATAGGACTCTTGAATCTTGATCGTATATGCATATGAGGTTGATAACAAATGTCCACGGGCGGCGGTGGCCAACTACCATCAGGCGGACCGCATAGCGGCAGTGTATCTGTGGCAGTCAGCAGACTTCAGGTAGAACTCTAATCCTTCTAATTGAGGTGGCAATGTATTTGTGGTCGACACCAAAACTCAACCTAGAGCTGATTAGACATTTTTATCGGTAGCAGTAAAATCTTACCATCAGGTGTACTGAACGCTTTTGGTATTTCTATTTCCTTAAAAATCCTCAATTGGATACATTAATGCACTGGCAAAAGGGATTTCGGCATAAAAGCTTCCATTAGCTGTGCATATTAATCTAATATCTTACCAGGGAAACGCTGCTGTATATGTCCTGGATTTAATTCCTTATCCATCTCCTGCAATATCCAGGGGATTGGGGGAAATGGAGCTTTCAATTTTTTACCACAATAGTACTAAGCAATTATACGTATTTTAAGATTCCATTTTAAAAATATAAATGAAGTAAGTAGAAATGCATTTGGAATAATTCGCGTGAAGTTCGCCACTTAAATATCTCCTAATATAAAATTATGTGTCTGAATCTCTGGTATACGAATTAGCATGTTTGGTGGTAGTAAATCAATAAGTAATTAAAGAGAGACAGAAAAGTCAGAAAGGTCAAATTGTATTCACGTTAGGGACTTCTCAAATTTATCGTCGAGGAATCTATTTGTATCGGCCAGGAAATCTGGACCTTAAAAGTCTGCTTAAAAGTATTAACGGAACCTGTGAGAAAAAGCATATGTCTACGAGTCTACGGCTTATAAATTCAAACGCATTTTTTAAATTCTGCACATACAATTCAATTCGATTATACGATTCATTTCATATACAGTTTTTTGTTTGTCTTACTGACGGGCGTCGATAAATGTGAGAACACCCTTAATCGAAGCATCATTAGTGTGACCTAATTATATGTAAACAGACTAAATAATTATTTGTATTAAAATGTGCATACAACTACGATAATGGTTTAAAGTTTGGAGAATGCATGTCCGTACAGTACACAAAGGACTAGTGCTCATAGAAGATCGGAAAAAAAAATACAATAGAGTTTGGTATTAATGTGTGTCTTAATAGTTTCGTTTGAATAATTAAACGTGATTTTATTTTAAACTGTCGTTTGGGTGCTGTACTTGAAGGGTTATTTATTATAAGTAATAATTATAAATTGATATTTTGCATGTTTTTGTTGCATGGCGACTCCTGGGCCATAGATTTATCGATTATAATCCGAATTACGCGAGGTGAGTGAACTTTTAAATATACTTATATTTTATTCTTTCATCTGTCTATGTACGTGCACGTATCATTACTTGTATCACGAACCTTATATGTTACTTACTTTTACATAACTTCGAATACTTATATATATTTTCTAATCTGAGATGTGTTCTTTGTTAGGTAAGTATAAAACCTACTATGTATAATTTATTACTTTATGCATGTGTGTACGTCTCATACATTTTGCATGGCATTTAAACTAATATAAAGCTTATTTATCACTCCTATTGTTTAAGTATATATTTATAACTTATAACTATAGATATGTTTTTACCAAGCTAATTTGTATCACCATAAGCACCGCTCCTATTTATTGTTACACCAGAACATGCTTATTCATAATATTGTTTTCCATTTCAAAACATTTTTCACCATTTGCAATATACGATTACATAATTAATTTTAACTTCTATCCTAAAAGTAAATTTATATGTCTGCAATTATATCCTAAATTATAAGAGGCCTTAACTAAAATACCGGAGCGTGTCAACTCATCATTGTCCCAGTGCAAGGCAAGAGTTTCAGGGAGGGGTATCTACCGCAGTCGATATGATCAGTGGTACGGACAGTGGTAGACCTCACACACATTGGAGAACATTTTTCTTTAAAGAACACAGGCATGCAGATTTCCTCTCGACGTTTTCTTTCACCGTTAGAAAAAGTGATATACATGTTTTAATAGGCACATAATTTCGAAAAATTGATCCGTGCCTGGGTTTCAAATAGGGATGTTATGGATATGATATTTCGAATCTGGATATAGATACGGATATGTGAAAAAAATATATACCGGTTTCGGATACTGTTACGGATATGAAATTATTTCGGATTGTCCGATAGTTTTGGATAGTTTCAATTACGAATAAATGATTTTTAAGGAATAGTGAAAACAAAATAGTAAATAGTAAGTAGGAAGTAATGATTTATTTGCAATTAAGAAACTTCCACAGTTAATATGTCAGCATTGCTGGGTGAAAAATATTAATTTTGTGTTATATTGAACTACACCCCTACCTGAAATTACCGAAAATTTTTATGTCGGATTCGGTTACGGTTCGGAAAGATTTTTGTTTCGGATATCCGATAATTTCGGTTACGGATACCGATCTCCATAACATCCTTGGTTTGAAAAACGCCGATTGAGAGGCCAAATTCAGCCATTACGCCATCTATCACTACGCCCATCGAAGCGTTAGTTACCACCAGCACCATTCGCAGCTCCCTCGACCTGTGGCGCACGCGCATCGACGCGAAGCACAACTACTGGAGCTACAACGAGTCGCTGGCGGTGGCGGGCCGCGTGCGCGACCAGGCGGCCAGCCCGCTGCTGCTGGAGGTGGACTACCGCCCCTTCTACATGAGCAACGCC
>DWNY01000314.1:0-17563 GCA_018250635.1 Telegonus apastus | reverse complement strand
GTTGACAACTGCGCTTTTTAGAAATTAGAGGCATCACACTCGAACATCAAGCGGACTCATCTGGAAACCAACTAAATAGACATTCATCCACTATCATGCAGGTAGTTTTACTTATAGTGGCATTAAACGTTAATACGACACATCATATAGGATTGATGTTGTACGACACATCCGACATAGCCTGCTTGGTTATGAAGAACGAATTTCTTAGAAAATTTACAATTAGCATGAAAGTATTAGTGTAAAATTAAATACATACATGAAATCATTAAACTTTAACATAACTTCTCCATTTTATAACGAGTAGTGTTATAATCTATGACGTAAAGGAGTCGCCATCTGTACTCTTTTGAGCTAACATTGAACTTACGTCTACACTAGATTCGATTGCATTTCCTTTCGCACTCTAGTTTCAGCGAGGATTTAGTTGATGAATTTTATATGATTTGACCCGAATTTATAGCGTATTGCCTTATCTACATGTATTTCTCCATTTAACTAATAATACAGGTATACTTGAGCGTTTTTAATATTCTCAAAGAAAAACCAAGGTCATATGGTATCCAGTTATATGATATTCGTTGTTTATAATACTTAAACTTATTTTATAACAATCACTTGTTCTAGCAGTCATCTCGTTTGATTATATGAAATTGAATATGTTTTTCACATACAATAATTTTAAATTTCATAAATGTGTAGCATTGACGAGCATAGATTTTTCTTACGTGTATTATATGATAACATGAATATATATAAATCAATAATATATTTGTGTATACAATTCACCTTCCTGCAAACATAAATGGTTGAATACTCACTTGCTCTTTGCTGCTCAAGGACACCACCCTAGAATACCGGAAGTGATATGAATTGACATTTCCAGAAACTAAATAATAAACGTAACTATATGCGCCTTTTCCTGTCACTCTGGTCTACGTGAAAAACGTGCGTCCGAACCAAGCGTCTGAATTTAGTTACTTTTCTACCCGAGATGTGGGGTGTAGCTAAGAGGTGGAGAGGTCGAAGCTCTGATATTAAAAAAAAATAGTTCAGCTACTCTGGTAGCTTTGGCTAAGCTAAGCAAAGTAATGAAGATCAAGCAATCCTCTCAGAGGATTTAAACGCATCCATACCTATCCTCGCTTCGCTAGTCTCGCACGTCTCTAGAAAAAAGGCACCATTAACCTTGCAGTTTCTTCGCAACTTGGTACACATTATAGGTGAATGATGTATATGAACCGATAGGTTGCAAGTGGTACGCTTGCGGACCAAATCGGCACGCGGATTCAAACTTGAATGAAAGGGAAATGGCCCTAATGGTTTATATACATAATTATCTATACGTTAACGTTATGAAAGTTGTTGCTTACATTTTTATAAAATATTAAAAATTGGTAATTTACAATAGAATATGTACCCATAAAAGATATATAGGATAGACATAAATCTTATTCTGACTGCTGTAAGCCAAATTTACGGTGATAAGAAAGGAGAAACTCCTAATAAAGTGTATTTAAGAAAAGTCACTTGGATTAATACTACTGCATATATTTATGTACTTATTAACAAGCATTTATCTCAATAATGCATTAAAGTATAGAATTTTATGCATACTTTTTAGTTTCTTCGCACCTGTCTACATAGTTTGATTCACTATGGCTCCTAGTTCCTAAACTAACATCGTGAGGTATTCTGATTACGCTCTATCATTCCATGTCTATATCTTGAAGGGTTATCTTAGCAGCTTAAATGCTCCTAAATGCTGAATATGATAACAGAGAACAGAAGAATTCAGGTTCAGCCAGTTGGCAATTATAATTATATTTCTTACGTCATGTCAAAGTTGTATTAAGGCGATAAGAAATTCTTTCAGCAGCCCATAGAAGGCAATTTGTTATATACAGGCCTCTCTTAGTGAGCGAACCCGTTGGCCACTGCGTCAACATCCACGAGAAGTAAGGGAAACAGGTTCAAATTGTATTTAGCATGGTGTAATCTTTTAAAATAATGAAGTTGTAAACGAGCAAGCCATACATGCCGCTGAGAACACATGGAAATATGTGACAAACCCTAGATTAGAGTCTTATCTCACTTCCGTTGCTAACCCTAAGGACTGAGTTGGAAAGACTCGAATAAGGATGTTTCCCTTACCACATGAGTAGTAAATAAAGCGGAGAAGCGCCTAGGTATATTGCTTTGAAGTTATAAATACATATTATCTATGGAAATGTGACTGATATATGTATCTTTTCACCTACGAAAACTCCCACGACTTTTAAATAATATATATATATTTTATTACATGTTTAACGTTTCCCCACAGTTTATTAAAGGTATTTTAGCTTTATATCACGATTAGTAAGTCAATTTATAAACGTGAGTTTTCTTCTCTAATATTTTGGTTGCCCCAACAGTGTTGGTTTTATTAATTTTGTCATCAATGGAGCTAAATCTAAGTTTTTCCAAGTTGTATGGCTGAAAATCAAATTTGTGGGTACTACGTTTTTATAATTATAATTTACCAATTTTGGAGGTGTTGCCAACACCTGCCACGTAAGCGTAATTTACTTAAAAATATAAACATGCCAAAGAATTTACATAGGCATATGCAAATGTGGAATATGTAGATAAATACTATGAATTTTCACCAAATGATTTATTTAATACTAGCTGACCAGGCGAACGTTGTTTTGCCATATGTATTTAGAAGTTCGACGTAAGAAAAGTTACTCCTGATTTTAAATTGTAATACCTATTGATAGAGTGGATTGATTTTGATGAAATACAGCGTAAATGTTAAGTTAATATTCGTACTATGAATATATCTGCATTTCCATGAATTCAATCCCGTTGTTTTGGCGGCAAGTAATTTTAAACAAACAGCCAGCGATCGTGAGTTACATTCTTATTATATATACAGATTTTTTTACAAATCTGTTGTATTGTCACATTTTAGTAACTATGTTACTTACAAGAATGTTTAACTAGCCTACTGTACCTACTACACTTGAGATTCTTTTACATTTTATAGCGTGTATAGAGTATAATATGGCAAGCAAGTCAGTAAAGCGAAATTTAGGTGTTGTTGCATCGCTTGTCTACAAAATTAACAAGAGATTACATCAAAATTCAACTGTCACTATGAAAAAGTGTAATAAAAATGTCAAAACTGAATTTTTTTGGTTATATATTTTTCACCGTAAAAATATCAACTGAAAAAAAACGTTAGTATTGGGAGAAATTGTTTATTTGAATAAATATATAAACGAACTTCTCAAATGAGAAATCGTTTAAAGTTTCGTATGAAAAACTGATTTTGTTTTGCAATTTGTCGCGATTAATGTAATTCATGTCGGAACTTTAGTGTGATATAAAACAGGCATGTATTATAAAAGTAATTTAATGCATTTCAATCACTATTGCACTATTTCCATCTATCATAGTGCTGATAATTCACTTAGGTATGTTTGTCTTTACACAGATTTTATGATAAATGGGATTGATAAATTTATTAGCCCAAACTCCCATAAAATAGTATGTTATTCATCTATATATTCATACGTGAAGAGATAATTTGCGGAACCATTTTTCGAATACTGCGTGCAGAGAGGACTATGATATTAGATATACGTAAAAGTTCATACAAAGAAGATTATTAATAGATAATATGAATGCCTAATAAGTGCTACACATATATTAAATTAAACAAAATAAAATACTCATTATTTACAGCATTGACAACAATACTGACAAAATAAACGACATAAATTGTCAACTATGTCAGATGTATGTCACAAAATGCGTTATTTCTTTTATGCAACTTTACAATTTAAACCTCATTTTCCCTATAATGAATGTACGTATAAAAAGTACGTACACAAGTTTATTTTTAATTTGGATGTATGAGTTTATTTTTTGCATGGTTTAAATTATGGTCGAATTTCGACCATTTTGACTAGTCTACTATTACACGAGATTACTTGCAATTTATAAATTCCAATCATTCTATACCTGCCATATGTCTCATTAAGTGTCCGTTAAAACCAGAAAATGCAATGTTTCTTCGTAAAAATCTGAATACAAAATTATATTCCAACTGACTTTAAAAACATCGGACTCGATTCTTAATCATTCTCTTGTATAAAAATACTGCTAATATTTCAATTCATTTCTCGGATTGAAGTTGAAATTTAATTTCAATTTCTTCAAGTTAAATAGAAGTTGAAATGTCACATGCAAAACTTGAGTTATATGATTAACTATGGTGACGTAACTGGGTCTTATGACGCTTGTGCCGTAGGGACTGGTGTCCTTAAGGGGACTCCTAGGTACGAGCAAATTGGGTTTGTCATTTACACAAGTCACTTCATGTTTCAATTGGGATATTATTTTCATTTTGTAATTCGTTTTTTTTTGTGATCCCTGACATTTTTATCATAACTAGGTAAGTTAATGATGGGATAGAATAGTACTTTCTCTCTCTCCCATAGTGATAGAACTTAGTACAACCTTTTGTAAGTATGAAAAAACAAACAAACATGCATGAGTGTTTTCGACGACCCGCGTGGCGGACCGGTCACCATACCGGTCTGACGCGCAGTGGCTTCCGGATTCGATCCCCGGCCAGACAGATATCTGAATGATGAGTTTAGGTTTCTGTTCTGGGTCTGGGTGTTTGTGTGTTCGTCTTTGTACGTTTCTATGGCACCCACGACACAGCAGAAAATCCTAGTGTGGGGCTATGAGTGTAGAAAGCGTTTCTTGTCTTTTCACGCTGTCTGTGATAAACGAAAATCGTCCAAAAAATATAAATATGTGTGCGAGACTCACGCACACTAGCTCCTATAACGCCATTTTGATTGGATAATAAAGCTGTGAGCTATAAACGTTAGCGATTTAGAGGCTAACAGTTAGTGACTATTTTGGAAGCCTTACCATCAGATTGACTGTTTATTTCCTACTTCTATAATAGAAAACATCCTATTCCGTGTGCAATAACATAAAACAGCGGGTACACAGCCCAATTATTATTAAAGCAAAAAATATATCTACTTTGTATTGTAATTAGCGTTTTAATTAAAAGGGTGTTATAATTCACGTAATTAAATGCAAACTAGGATTGCATTTATTGAAGCATAACACATCTGCGTTTACGAAGAAATCTTGAACTAAACATTTCTTTACATTAAAGTAATTACGTTTTTAGTAATAACTTATTTTTGAACGTTATTTCTGACATAATTTCATTATATTAATACGCCTGATTACATTATGACTTTGAAATCATAATAATATTATCGAAATAAAGTTTTACCTGCTACGTTTTCACGCCCCTACCGCTGAGCCGATTCTGACGAAATTTTATATGGGGATAGTTTAAAGCCTTAGGATGAATATAGGCTTACTGACACGCGAGCGGAACTGCGGGGAAAAGCTAGATCTAATTAACCGTAGTAAGTATGGATTATGACATGTAATGTAATTTATATCTATAATGATACTGATGAGGTATATCGTATTGAAAGAATAAAAATTAGCACCTACTTAAATAAACACTTTCTTAAGATTTTACGCCCCATTTTAATTCAAGATATTGTAATACCTACCTATTCTACGTATTCAAATATATCGGGTATCTACAGGTAGTAGGTACTCGATATATTCGTCATGAAAATATTGTATTACTACAAAAATATCATCTAAGAATCAGTAATGCCTTTGAATTTCAACCCAGACCTTTAGAGGACTGGAATTTATGTCATTGGGCTCATTATTTTATTCTTCATAATTTATTTATAGGTAGGTAGATATTGGTAGTTGTTATTTGATACAATATAATAAAATCTATAATGGATGGTACCTAAATGTTTCGTACCAAATAATAAACTCACCTATTAGTAAACACGGTCACCTATTTCCGCTCGTATTCGTCCAATTAAACAGATACATAATTCCGCACCCTGTCATGTCAGGCAATCCAAATATAGATCCAAAACCCCACCGCCACGAGCGGTCAGTGCGTGCGCCCCAGACTGTGGTATCGATCCCACCACGCCGGCCACCACTCCCTCGCTCCACTTCTTGTCGCTTACTTCTAGTCGGTCATAGCCCCGCGACATGAAATCATGTTACACACGTTCCAATTAAAAAAATAACGAAAACTATAAACTGTCACCTGTCAATTTTCCCGCGCTACGTTCGGAAATTGAAAACTGTCAATTCAATCACGTGTTTCGGTGAATATTTTTTTAATAGTGACGTGATGCTCAGTGCAAAAAGTGGCCAGCAACACCTCGTTCTTAATTGTACGATGATTCATTGCCCTCGTTCGGGATAACAGACATTATCTCAATTTACGGCATCGCGTTTCATAATTGCGCTCGATAGGATAAACTGTTGAAATTAATATGATATTTAACGCCAAAACTAAATGAAGTGTCGATGAACGAGACAGCCATCGCTCCGGATTTGAAGTCTTTCGGCTTTCTAGTGCTTTCACCGTAATAATCTGTCTAACAATAGGATGCAAAAAAGGAAATTATTATCAGCCGCCTATCAGATGCAAATTATCACGCCACTTATCTAGCAGTCCCCCTAGATAGAGCGGGACGGACGATACGGTTGTCTCTATCGGCACACTAACCCGATCGAGCGTAATATAGTTTTCTTACTGTATGTAACAGCTGATTTAGTCATTACAGGCGACGTCCGAGAGGTGTTTGAGCGATGGTGAAGTGAAAAATGCAAGATTTGCATAGCGCCGCGTCATAGTAAATTGTGACTAGTGGAGTGACTCAGTAGTCGACGCCGCAACCGCGCTCCGGACACCGGCAATTACGTTTTTCTAACGGAGTTTCTAAAAAATACCGCACTAGAAAGAAAACGAAACGAAACGATTCACCTCGACTTATTTTTTCGAATTTTTATCTATTAATTCTTAGAATTCGGTTACCGATATTGAACGAAGTGAGAGTGAGATGGTGTCGTGATTGACTTTTCTTTCTCTTTCTCATAATGGAGAGAAGCGTTTTGGCGGACACGAGGCACGTTCACTGGGCTTCTGAAGTGAGTATATTTTTTTCCTTGGCTGAATGTCCAATGACCTTTGACCTTACTTTGCGTGCGAAAGCAAGGCGACGGCGCGGCGGCAACCATTGCCGAAATCGAGGCATTAGATTACTGTGACCGCACTGCAATTGTGTCAAAATATTCGCAATCCCCGTATATTTTAGTAAAATAACACTTTGATAAATCTTTTATTAATATTGGTTGTCTGTGATTGAAACACTTTACGATATTTTACAGTTTTACAACAATTATACATACATGTTTTATATTTAAAAGTTTTTATAATCTGTATAGTGCACTCCCTGAGAAATGGCCAGTGAAGCCTCTGAAGAGGTAAGTCGTAACCTTTCGTATAGTTTGGGCGTACACAATTTTCTTAATAAAATATTTGCAAAAAATAATCATCAAGGCCATTATCTTCAAAACAAACAGTGTTTATCAAATTTCACATACTTCAGATATTTATTTCGTTGATAAACGAAAACCTATGACGTATAATCACGCATTTTTTATCTTCCATAGACTAAAAATAGACAATAAAACTCAGCTATTGTTGTGGCTCGTGCTTTTTGTACAGTAACAATAGGTATCACGCTTGACTTTGCTTTTTTTAGTGCAAGATGGTGTCCAATTTGAATAGCGTGATACTGCTTGTAATTTGAGTTCATGATCTAATTTTTTTGGCTATATTATTTTTCTTCAGATTGAATGATAGAGTCCGGAAATTGATTTTATATGCAAAAATAGGGCTTTCGTAAGTTGTAATAATAACATTATTGAAAAATTAAACTTGTTAATGAATTCACTGTAAACTAATAGTTATCTAATAGAAAAAAAAATTGATCATTTGAATTAAGAAGATACCAAATTATTTTGTCGCTCTACAATCCTCTGTCTATTTTTATACCCATGTACCTATAATAACTAAACATGTTTTGCAATTTTCTATGTACCTATACCTTTATAAGTTTTTATATGCAGCGTAAAAGGGAGATAAAATAAGCTTTCAGTTTTAGGCACCAAATCGTTCCAAAATATAGCAAAATGATGATATGTATTAAGTTTAATTTATCTTAATTTCGTTCCTAATACATCCAATAGATGTGTGTAATTTGAGATTTATAGATCAAACAAATATATTACATGATTTGTGATACGTAGAGCCGAAATAATAGTCTTAAATTCATCTACAAATAGCTAATTTAATTCAATCGTTCATATACTACTTTTGATTGAACACAGACACCCAAATATTGTGTAAGGCGTGTAATTGATATACATTATTGATAGATAGTAATAGAACAGTATGAATGTCGGTCAATCTGTATCTTAGAACAAAGAAACAAATGGAAGTGAAAAATAGGTGGACCACACGACCAATAGTATGCAGAGCTCCGCATACTTGATGGCCGTGCTTGGCTGTTACTATAATACAATAAATTGTTATTGGTTTCATTAAGCATTATAATAAGATATTACGCCAAATAGTGCCATTTAGTAGAGGATGAAAACAATGATATTTTTAATTTATAAACGTACCTACTAAACATAAATAAAATTATAGTGTCTGTTTGTAATGTCAAAATATCAACATTTCGTTAAATGCATATGAAAGTGTACGCGGTACATACCTATTAACAAAATAATAGTTGATTTTTTTGCCTGTCTGCCTCTCTGTTTGGTTGTGGAAATCTATTAAAGGGTTCGACCGATTTTCACAGGACTTTCGCTGGAAGATAGCTGAAGTTTTAAGTCATAACTTAGATTTCTTTAATTTTTGAAATAAGCTTTAGCGCGCGCTCTATGCGCATTCGGCCGCCATCGCGGGCATTAATGTCAGTTATAATCGGACATATCAGAGTTATGTTTAAACATGTATATGCCTTTATATGTACATGTATAAGGTGGGTGAAACCGCGGGGATTAGCTAGTAGACAATAAGAATTTAAATTATGTTTAGGTAACATAAGGTACATTTAGAAATATAATATTTGTAGTCGATAAGAGGCCACGAATAGAAATACACATTTCTGAGCGGTAAGGATACGATTACCGATTTATTTGTGTTTATTTGGCTAGAGCGGCCATTTCCACTGACGCAGTCTATATGTATAGGTACAAATAAATAAAATTAAAGTGTCGGTTTGTAATATCTAAATAACAACTTTTTACTAAATGCATAAGCATTATAACTTTCATAAGAAAGTATACACGGTACCTATAACAAAAATACGATTGGATTTTTTTTATCTGTCTGTCTGTCTGTTTGGCTGAAATAATCTTCTAAACGGCTGGACAGATTTTGACGGAACTTTCATTAGAAGATAGCTGAAGGTATAAGGCGTAATTTTACTTTAATTAAAAAAAACCACTAGCGCGCGCTCCACGCGCATGCAGCCTGCCGTCGCGGGCATTAATGTCACTTGCTATTGACAGATATTAATATATGTTTTTTTACTTATTTAACGCGGATAAAACCGCGAGGATCACCTAGTCAGGAATAAGACAAGATAGCTACTAGAATATTGAATACTATACATACTATTAATACGTTTATATTCGTAACCAATCCTACCAATCGTTCGACAGGCCGATTCGTCCGCTGTCAAGCGGTGCTTCGGTTAATTTGTCTTCACAACTACATTTCAGAGTCTTTCAACTAGGTCTGTAAAATCGATTCGCGTCTTGTGAACTTTACTTTGAAAGAATTAATATTTATCGTAAAGATACATTGGATTCATCTTTTAAAACGAACCTTGCAAACGGGTTACTTTGCGAAGGATAGGAGAAATAGTATTATAATACATACATATGCCGTAAATCCTATTTCTGCCTTATAACAGCAGTGTTAAGCGCTGCTGTGTTCTGGTTTGAAGGGTGCGGTAAGGGAGACATACTTATTCGACGCGTTCCAAGTCCTCAAAGGTAACAACGCATTTTTGGCTGAGCTCAGGTGGGACTGTGATGTTATCTGAAGTTGATTACCGATGTCCATGTGCGGCAGTGGCCACTTACCATCAGGTTGGCTGCTCGTTTGCAACTTCCATAACATAAAAACTGTCTAATAAGGTAATAAGTTTATAGAAACAGTTATTATAAACTGATTTTTGACTTTATTTTTAGTATATTTTAGATAGGTAATTAACTAAATATATTTCTTTGATTGAACACAAGCGGACGTATTGTGTAACATTAATTGACTACTTCCTATAAAACTTACATAGGATGGAGCCGAAATAGCTACGTTCTACATTCGTGTTTGTTTTCGTACTCAGACATAACTCAAGAATGGTGTAATAAAATCATTTCTATCGTCTTTTGTGCATTAACGAGTTTATGTAGATTTCGTAAGATTACTTAAAAAGATTTAACTTACATTTGTTCATACTAACGTCTTATTCGAGAGATGTATTGGACCCCTGACCATACCACACCATGTTATAAGGCAGAAATAGGTGTGACGGTGGTGCTGTATTTCGGCCGGAGTGAAGCCATAAAGGCTTCTACTACCTTTAAAAGTTCATTATGAAAAAACTTTTATTTCTTGTGTGTCTGCGTTTGAAAATTAGAAATGCGCTTGTAAATTTATAAATAGTATTTATTTTGAAACAAGCTGATCCCCGCGGATTCCCCTGCGGTAAAGAAGAAAAGCATACATATGTGCCTAATAGCAACTGACATGAACGCCCGCGATGGAGTCCGCAGCGCGTGGAGTGCACCCTAGTTTTTTTTTTTTTCAAAAATTTAAGTATCCTAAGTTACGCTCTAAACCTTCAGCTATCATCCAGTGAATGTCGCATCAAAATCCATCCAGCCGTTTAGAAAATTATTACAGCCAAACAGACAAAAACAGAAAACGTATATTTGTCATACATACCGTGTATACTTTTATATGCATTTAGTAAAAAGTTGTTATTTTGATATAACAAACTGAGCGACATTTTTTTTCGCCAATAGAAAATACAGTTTAGCGACTTTAATCAACTTTTGATGTTGGCTGTTTTCGAGATACTCGTAGCAACACTGACTGGAGTTGATCACAGGTGTCTGGGCGGCAGCGATTTACCGTCAGGCGGACTACATGCTTGTTTGTTTTCTCGTTTGTTTGCTCGGCCGTTTGTTTGTTTAATAAAAAATAAACAGATGCACGTACCAACATAACACCGCTTTAAAAAGTAAAGTGCTGAACATTCAACGTACAACGACCTACAAGTTATTGTCTATAGAATACGTTTCCCAGTGTTATGGGAAATCGATAGCGGCAGTTTCTCCTCGCGGGAAAGTCGTGGGAATAATGGCTTTGTTCACTTGTATTGTCGCTTACTAAGTAAAAATAAGAATATGCCGGTGGTAACCGAAATTGAGGCTCTTATATGGTGGTCCATTATGGGTCGCGTCATACCACTAACTAACAATTAGTTTTTTTACTAATATAATACTAATCTTTGATAGTGACTCGATACTTCGTCGTATATTGCTTACATTAGTAGTGCATTTTTTAGTAATATGCCTCTTATGTAATACAAGCTGATGCCCGCGGTTTCACCCGTGTTAAAGAAGTAAAAAGGCATACATTAATATCTGCCTAATAGCATTAACGTCCGCGATGGCGGCTACATGCGCGTGAAGCGCGCGCTAATGCTTTTAACAAAAATTAATGTAGCCTAAGTTACGCCTAAGACCTTCAGCTATCTTGCAGTGAAAATCCCGTCAAAATTAGTCCAGCCGTTTAGTAGATTACCTCAGCAAAACAGACAGGCAAACAAAAATATATATAATTGTATTTTTGTTATAGGTGCCGTACTTTTATAGGAATTTAGTAAAGCTGTCATTTTAACATTACAAACAGACACTTACATTTTATTTATTTGTAGAGATTCCTTGTTTTGCCCCTTTGTTAAAGTCTACGATTATTATTCTTCGACGATACAGAACCTATGAAAGGTCGATAAAAATGGCATCATTATGGGTTAGTACCTTTTAGTATGGGTTAGTACGTTTTGTATTAATACGTGTGACCGGTAATTTAATTTTAAACGATGAAGAATAAGACGCATTTTCGCTTTGAAATGAGAGGTCTACTCCCGACCTATTTCTAACGAAATTACCACTTCTGTGTTCAGCGGAAAATTAAGATTTTTATTACATAAGTACGAGCGAAATCCTGCACGCCACATAATTAATGAGATAAATATAAAAAATATTTTTAATGATTTTATAAATGGTAAAAATAGATAAAAATAAGCATTGTAAAACTAGTCATATTTCTTAGTTAAGATTAGAGATAAATACATTGCGATACATCTAAATGAAAATCATTTGAATCTGTAGAAGTTTATTTAAGATAAGGATTTATCACAGTCGATTCGATTGTTATTCTTTCACCTAAAATCTACCGAATATAATTTTTATTATCTCTTGTCTTTACCTTGTTAAACTCGCTCCAAGCAGGCGCAGCCGTGTGATAAGTCTAGTAAAATTTATAAAGCTACAACAATTAAAATGTCATTAACAACAAAGATTATTTTCGCATAAAAGTATCCGAACAGAAACAATATCTCCAACATTGTACAAACAATAGAAATCTCATTAAACATAGAAATCTTAACATGCATTTCAAACAAACGTATTCTACGTTTAACTAAGAGTTATTTTCCTTAATTTTCCGTTTAAAAGTGTTAACCCGTTAGTAGAATTAGGTCGGGAAAAGTGCTCTTACGAAGATACTAAGTTCTTTGTCTTTTTAATGGCACCCTTGTATCGGAAAGCACTATGTTTTTCTACCGTCATAATATTCTGTAATGGCAACAGGAAATCGAGTATCGATATTGCAATCTCCTTTTTTACCAGACCGCGTCAGGAGGGTAGTGTTTTTCGAGCGTATGTATGTCCGTTTGTTTGACACGCCCCACAGCCCAAACGGCTTGACGGATTTTAACATATGAGGTGTCGTTAGAATCGTCTCAGTTGTCATAGTGACATGGGGTATATAAATCTTAAATATACGATATGCGAACAGAATGATGGGATAGGACGTAATATTTTATATCATAACAATATGGATATCAAATGAAAACAAAAGCTATAGTTTCTAGAAATACCTGTAACCATTTTGTATCGTTAACGTCTAATAAAACCGTTGCCATACAGAACGAGATATCGATGTACGTGTCTATATCTAAGTGAGATTTGTTGCCGAGAACAGTGGTATTAGTTAACCTTATCCAGATTCAGATTAGACTTGGTATGTTTATCTTCTAGCAAAATAGGATACGACCTTAATAATGACTGACAGCTATGAAGAGGGAAACGAGCCTCGGCGGTAAAATGTAAATTATATATCACCCCAAATAAATTCAATTTGAATCTCTAATTTAACAACTTAATTGGACGCTGACAAATTTACCGTAAGATAACATATAGTCCGGGATCCCTACTACATCTTTCACCATTTATTACTATCAAGTTAATTTTCGGTGATTTTGATAAGACGCCCAACTTTTCTTCATAGAAAAGTTACCGACGGCGGTAGATAACAGGGGTAGCGGGGATAAAATATGTTGATTTGACGATGCTAAAAAAATTAATAGTGACATGATTTTTACTTGTAATAATACAAAATGTATGGTTATAAAAAAAATTGTCCCTTTCTTTCAACATGTATCGATAATAAGGTAATAAAAATGTTTAGTAACCAGCAGATTTTTTCTGTTACTTACTTAATATTGATATAATTTATCACATACAAACATGCATACATGCATACACCCATGCATACAAATTGCGTGGTACGTTTTCCCGTTCCCCAGTTAGCCACCGTAATCAAGATTTTTTCTATGGAAAAGAGTTGGATATCTCATCAAAATTAAGCTACTCACGGAATCATGTACCAGGGATTCCGGACTAATATTTATGTATCCGTTATTTGGTAATTAAAGTTTTGACATGCTTTGAATACTGACGTAAAATTAATAAGGTCGTTCAGCCTTTACAGTTACTGTAGTTTCCACTGTTAGACATATAGCTAGGCTTAGGTGTAATTTTATAACCAAACTTATACTACAATTGCTGCTATTACTTGACCTCTTTAACATAAGTAGTAATTTTTACTTTTCATTGGCAGAAATGGCGTTTTTGCTAATAGTTACAACACATTCGTTTTACTTAAGAACACGCCATGCTCTTATTCTGGATTTATGCTTTAGTGGTGCTACTCTATTGTAGTTCGTGTCCGAAATATGTATTTTCCCTATACGTAGCACTATCGGGTGCCGGAATTATATACGATGTCTTTTTTTTTTTTCAAATATTTCACCTTCATTAAACTTTCGGATATGGCCTTCCGCGCACAACTACAGTGTTTAGTTATTTGATATAAGTGTATACATATTTATAAAATATGTTGATTATTGACAACAAAACAAATTGTATTTTCAAGCAGATGTTTGTAAACTTTATTTTGTCAGTAACAATAAAGTGATTTGAAACAATAGTTACAAAACTTACAAGTAAAAGCTTCATAACAACGTTAACTTTGTTATGTCAGATTTGTTTCACAACTTGCTCATAATAAGCGGAACCCAAAACTTTCTAACGATCGCCCAACTTGTGCGCAACAATTGTAATAAATGAGAATATATTAAACGTCTACGTATTGATATAAAAAATAAAATGATATTGTCACTTTTTTATATATTGCCATTTTTTTTTTCGTCAGCTGGGTATGCAAATAATGTCATGCTTTATTTTTTTCTATAAAATACTATCAGATAGTATGTTTCTCAAATTCAATTGTAAGCTAAAAATAAAACTCAATCTACTGGACAATAATAACTAGTAAACATGACATAAAATACTTCTCCGGTTAATAGAGATTTCAGAAAGGTACGGTCACGTTCATTACATGTATACACGAACAAGTGTTCAAAGTAATGTATACACCATAAGTTACAAAATAAAGTAAAGAAACGTTCACTTCAAAAATATGTATTCATTAAATTGCATCATAAATAAGTATTTAATTCCCGTTGCATTGTACGTATTATAATGATTTTATATAATTTGTGAAATTTTTTCTACTTTCATTTTGACAACACTAGATGAAATAATTAGGATTAATAAATATAAGTTCGGACGTCAGGTATAGATGTTGCTAGTTATATCCGGATGTCAGTTGTAGATGTCGCTAGTTGCATCAACTATAACTTAAGGAACACGTCATGATCGAGAGAGGTTGGATCAGAAAAGAGTCAGTCTTAGGACGGAACTGAGACTAGGAGGTTGAGGAACTATCAGAGTGATTTTGTACTAAATTAAAGTGAAATAAGAAGCATAATTTGAGAAGGTTCACGAATAAACTTATCGTTCTACTTAAGGTGTTTGATTTTTATCACATAATGTTTACGTAGGAACCACGCGGTGCAGCGGTCATAATACCGGTCTGACACGCAGTGGGTTCTGGGGTCGATTCCCGGCCGGACATAGTCCGTGAGTCTGTTTGTGTATTTAGCTTTGTGTGTTTTTATGGCACCTACGACACGGGAGAAAATCCTAGTGTAAAAAGCGTTATTTATTTATTTTTGTTGTAGAAGTAACAAGCATAGTCGTCCGTAGAATGTACAACCGAACTTAATTACGATTTAAGTAGATTCCAGAGGCTTGTAAAGAATGTGTTATTACACCTTAGAACTTGTTAGGGCATCTTTTTCAAAATAGCAAGTTTATTTTAAGGTCGTTGAGAAGTTGTAGGTTATAAGAAGTCGCGTCGTACATAATAAAAAGGCGTATTTTGAACTGCCAAAAAAAGGTTATTTGTATGTCTTCTAAAATGTTTCGCGGTGAGTGAGTGCAATTTTGCTGCCTTGGTTATTGCTCGGCCAAAAAATTTTTTTCGAGCCTTCCATCGTATCTATAATGAATTTCTAGTCCATCAAAAGAGATAAAATTTTTAATTACTTAAAACTCGAAGAATAAGTCTAATTATATATTCAGCTAGGAAAGGAGATATTTGAAAAATAAAAGATTTTTGAA
This sequence comes from Telegonus apastus, assembly GCA_018250635.1. Lineage (NCBI taxonomy): Eukaryota > Metazoa > Arthropoda > Insecta > Lepidoptera > Hesperiidae > Telegonus > Telegonus apastus. The sequence continues at coordinate 1,462 of DWNY01000314.1, read as the reverse complement.
AATAATAAAGAAAAAAATAGGTATACACTTTTTGTTTTTATCAAAATCGGCCTAGTAACTCTCTTTTGGCATTTTTTGATGTTGTTTATTTTTTCGGATTTGGTCATCTATGCAGACTTGAGAAAGAGCTTTTTTATGTTTTAAAAGCTTGGATTTCCTGAACCGTGTTTATTTCTGAGCTACATTTTTGTTATTTAAAAAAATATAAGGATGTATTTTCACATCGTTTCCTTTCTCATATCCTTTGTGACCGCTACTAACAAGGGTCTCATTGTGTTACCTTCAAAGCCCCTCTTGTACCATGATATAATTTGATTCTCTTGAAATAGTTAAACCGTATCCATTGCTTCTTAATACAAGAGAATACCGTTTTTCACTCACACGTACATATCGATGGATGATTAATAATAAGTTTAGTATTATTTGTTGTTAACATATGGAGGGTCATAAGTAATGTATGTACGGTCAGTTAAGTAGGCGAAACCACTGATTTTGTCCGTAATGAGAGGTGCGGAAACCGTTTTAACTATGAAAACCTTTACTAAAGCGTCTGTAATTTTACCTTTCCTTTTTTGATGAAATAAGTGCACTGTGACGGAATTGTTATGTAAATATTATGCAGAGAGATCAGGTAATATATTTAGGATACGGTTATTTTGAAAACAAGGTTTTTTAATTGTATGTGTGCGTGCATGCTCTTCGGCCTGTGTGTGTATTTTAATTTGTTGTGTACAGCATCCATATAGATGCTAGCATGGAACTATGTGAGCTATTATTTTTAGAAAACTAAGGGAAAACGGTAAGCAGCGAACTAAACACAATACATCGTCACACGAAAACGCCAAATTCTATAAGCTTTGATCGCAACGTCTACAGTGTAAAAATTGTACATTTTTACTCGACTGCGTCAGAAGGAACGTAATGATTTTTGAGCTTTTGTACGAGTATGTATATATGTATGTATATTCATTTCATTGGCGCCCTATAGCCCAAACGGCTTGATAGATTTTACTATAGTGAGGAGATTTTACTGTAGTTTATACTGAGTTGTCGTTAGAATCGTCTGAGTTGTCGTAGTAACTATACAATTTTAAATATGATGTCTGTGAACGAAGAAAAAAGGAGAGAAGAGACGAAATGTTTTTGTATCATAACAATATGGGTATCAAAGTAAATTCTTTTAAGTAGTAAGTAAGATAATTCTCTACTTTGTTAGCTATGTTTATTACCTTAGAGTTTAACATTTTTGTCTTAAATATATTTATTGAACATAACTCAAATATTACTAACACGACAGAGAAATCGTGGAGTGGCGCGCACGTGCTAATGGAGAAACTTCACTCTCGGTGCAAAAGCCAGTACAGGGCTGTCAGAAATAATACTACTCAGTTAATTAAATACAAAATAATGCAGAAATAATTAAAATAAACTAAATATATACAAAGCTCTTAAAATGAACTTA
>DWNY01000313.1:0-17578 GCA_018250635.1 Telegonus apastus | reverse complement strand
AAATATACATAAATAAAGTATTTATGCTGAATATCCAAGGGACTGCGAGTACCTATGTATACTCTCCCGATTCAAAGTGACGGACTTCATGAGGGGGGAGCCGTGGAGTATATTACTGATATGCTTATTATTAGAGTTGAAACTCCACAACGATTTTCCACCTATCAGCGATAGGGGAAATGCGGGTTCCCCGCTTGCACTGGGGTCCGTGGTGTCGTGACTCACCAACAGCTTTCTATAAGCTGCCCTGCGGGATATTTCATTTGTATAATTGACCTATGCAGGGATGTTATGGAGTTCCGTAATAGTAACCGAAACCATCGGGTATCCGAAATAAAAATGTATCCGAAACGTCAATCGAATTGGATATAAAAATCGAATAATTTCGGACAGGGGTGCAGTTCAAATATAACAGAAAATTACTGTTTTTCACCCAGAAGAGCCGATATAGTTACCACGCTCGTTCCTTAATTGATAAATGAAATCATTAGTTCGTTGTACTTTATTTTCCTTTCAATATTCCTTAAAAATCATCCGTAAAACAAACTATCCGAAACTATCGGATGATCCGAAATTATTTCATTTTCCTAACCATTTCCAAAACCGGTATATTTCTTTTCACATATCCGTATCCATATCCAGGTCTAAAATTTCATATCCGTAACGTTCCTGGATTGAAGTGGCAATCTGGCAGTGGTTTGAAATCTGGCAGTGGCAAGGGGCAGTTTTAAATTTGAGTCAAGCACCTCCGATTTTTATAGGTATGGTAGGTACGTAGTAGTTTTCAAAGTTAGGTATCAACAATTAATTACTTAAGTAATTAAAATAACGTTGAAGTAAAATATCATGAGAAACTTCTCATCTGAGAATTTTAAAAAGTTCTCAGAGTTGAAGAAGGTCAGTGGAGAAGTCCACCCAACTAAATTGAATGATTGAGTGTTTACATATGACAATAGTCGTGTCTAACATGACATTACACGTAAATGCTCTAAAACGATCTGTATATCAGATGTAGTTCCGCATGGTCAACTTCAGGCTACAATTCAGTTATCTTAGGCTAATTTGAAAGCTTTAATGGTTAAGTAATTAATTCTGTCGTCGCAACAATAAAATTGATTACAATACAAAATACACATATAACTAATCAATTAGTGAAATTAATCAGTGTCAATTACGAATCACTAATTGTAATTACCAGTAGTAACAAAAAAGTAATGGATGAGGTTTGATTAGGTCATATCCTAATGAGTAAATAATTACCTATTATAATGTTGTAAATAAATACAAAATTTCTGGGGTTTAAAAATGTATTTCATTTTTTTCCTGCTCGTACAAGTACCAAGCAGAACTACTGACCGGGCATAATGAAGTATTTATCTTTGAAGGAGTGTAAGTTCATAACTCAAACTACGCGCAAGCAGTATATGAGGTTTGAATGTAAAGAATATTAAAATGACGCACGTATATTTTTAATCAAATGCCAGGCACATATTCGCAGAGGGAAATTTGTTTTTAGAAATTTTAATATGAATCTTATAGGATGCGTCAAATGTTACATATGGTTTTTACCCGACTGCGTCAAAAGGAGGGTAGTGATATAGGTTATACAACTTTTAAATATGGTGCCCGCAAACGGCGACAAAAAAGGGAACGGACGAAATATTTTTATACCTGTCATTGCAATATGGGTATTAAATGAGTATGGGTTTCAAAGTCATTATAAGCAATCGGGTTTTTTGTTTTTCAGATTGCTATCTAGTTTATAACATTTAACATCGGCCACTGCGGTGCGATCTATTCTATATGAAGTTGGTTACAAATATCCATCAGTGATGGCCTCTCCCCATCAAGTAGACTGCATGTTGGTTTGCAACATCAATTTAATGAAAATTGTAGTAATTACTGTTATTTCTTTACGAAGTACGAACCTTAGAATAGAGTTACTAACTCGTCCCTCCACGAGTCACATTAACGCTTCCAGATGTAACTTTTGTAACACAGAAGTAATAATACTAATGGCAACTGCGACGCACTTTGTGGGATTCAGTAGAAGTTCTGAGGTTAAGTTCAGTCAGAGCGTGAATCTGATTGGAGTTAACTTTTTGCACTGTCACATATATTCCCACAGGGTGTGTTTTCCTCGTATGTGCATTCGACGTCTATTTCTAACGTTTCTAACGTGCGTGCGTGCAGCGAGGATTATGATATTCGACATACGTGAAAGTTCATGAAGGGAAGGGACGAGAGGGGACAATATCTATGTATAATGACTGTTAGAAATATATTAAATTAAACTGAACAACTGACAGACAATGCTAAACACCGTCAACAATTTCAGATGTCTATGTCAATAAATGCGTTATTTCTTTTAAATGCAGCATATTCAATTAAACATTATTTTCCCTATAATGGGAGTTTTTCTCATACATATAAAAGTTTTTTATTGGATGTATAACTGTAGGCTTAATTTTACTAATTACGGTCGAATTTTGACGATTGTGAAGGGACTACTAGTCACTATTATTTTGGGAGTGCAAAAATTTTTGGCGATCACTCAATTTTAACTTATTATGTAAAATTTTCTTCAGTTAATAAAATTGTCGATGCTCTTGAAAATCCAGATTATAATTTTAAGTTTATTAACACTGTTTCGATTGACAATGATAATTACGTATAAAAATAACTTGATATCATTAAAGTGAAAGTACTAAATGAGTGCTTTTACTCATTTAGTTCACTATAAGGAGTTAAGTGGGATGGTAAGGAATTCCATTGTGATACGCCTCCCAACCTTTAATAAAGTCACCGGCGTGTCGGTTCGCAAATGTTGTTACACTAATGATGTTGGCCGATAGCCAAGTAGATGGTGGGTGAGATCTTAATTTACTAGAGGTATTCCATTCATCACGAAGACACAACTTTGAGGATTAATGATGTTTTAATGGTTTATAGATTTAAAATCGTGTTATCACTGAGTGGATATGAAAAAGATTTAAAAGTAAAATTGAATAATGTTGATTGTGGTGGTCTACTTTACAAGTATCAGTATCATAGTATGTCAATACAATATCAGGTAGAAGCACAAGTAGATATGCTACTGCCTATTAACCACTTTGTTATCTGTATTTAAAGTAAGTACCGACTGTGTACCTTTTTTTTGTGGACGGGATTGAACCCTTCAAAAGTACACCAAAGCCTTGAGAGAGACTCCATGTTATATGGGATTTGTATCCACTAAAACCCCCTCGGTGGCTTTCCTCAGCACTTGCAGGAGGACCCCGGGATCTCCAATGGAACGCACCGGTGCCCCCTAGCGCGGCGCCCTTTACGGGCTCATCTCTTGGGGGACGTGTAACAGTCCCACGGCACCTTCCGGTGTCTACGACGTCATGCAGCCACACATGCCGCCATCCTTCTCGGGTACTGTGTACCTACGCGAACGCGTATATCAAACCTGACTTGAACCTACTTAATTAGTAAATACATTTATTGAATCTAGATGGAGATAAAGAGATGGCGTGAATTAGTATCACAATATATTCCATTACTGTGACCACGTTATTAAAATACTATCAAAAAAATATTGTTCCAAAATGTATAATAAGCTTTTCCGGTAGTGATACCGTCAAAATAAGCTGAAAAGACTCGACGACCATAGATTTATTCATAACCATTCATACCGTGAGCGGTTTAGGGGTGTGCGGAGATTAGGGAAAACGATAAATTATACTGTTCTTGACTTGATCATTTACTGATCTCTTTAGAAAAATCTCAACGCAGTTGTAAAATTTATGTTTCTGCGAAATGTCGTGGATTAGCGCAATTCCTTCATACGCTTGTACCTTCTATAGAAAAAAAGGGTACACTTTTCTTTAGTAACTGGGGGCGTAAGGAAGCATGCCTCTCGTATCATTCTAGAAAGCACTTCTTAACTGTATTAATTTTATGTTATTAAAGTAGCAAACGAGCATACAGCCCACCTGATTGTAAGTGGCTCTGCCGCCCACGGGTATTTGTAATCAACTCCAGATAAGATCCCAGTCCCACCTGAAGTCGGCTACAGATACGTCGCTATCCCTGAGGGTTATTTTGCAATAAGTATGTCTCCCTTTTCACACCTTTCAGATCAAAACACAGCAGCCCAACACTACTGTTATAAGGTAGAAATAGGTGTGGCGGTAGTGTCGCCGGAGTCGAACCACAAAGGGCTCTACATTTTAATTTGTGTTTAACATAAATGTTTATGGTAGAAAGGGGGTGAGTCATGAGGCATTTAGAACAGCAGTAGGTACGCTTCGCTGCCCATGGATATGAGGTACATCATCAACAACCCATTTGGAAGAAAACGAGTTTCCTTTCACAATAGAAAGAGCTCAAACCGTACTTTTTTAAATATCGTAATAACATGTAATGTGTATTGTGGGCACACTTAAGGCGGAATTTAAAAACAAATTATTGGTAAGTAAGTAATTTCAAAACAAATTATAGCCATTAAGCTGAAACTCGGTCTCTCCATCGGGAGCACGGTTCGGATACTAGGCACGCAATATTGTTTTTTTGGAAATTATTAAAAAATATTTCGTTCTTTAACGGTGAAGAAAATATCGTGAGAAGACCTGCACGCTTGAGAGTTTTTTAATAACAAAGTTGTGTGAAGTTTACGACTTCACACATGACCAGCGCGGTAGACTATGGCCTAAGCCCGTCTCTGATAGAAGATCCGTGCTCTGCAGTGGAACAATGCTAGGTTGACGCAACTACGACATTATAAATCTCATGGTACCTACCCCACCTCCCTGTTAACGTAAGAGGAAGTACGAGTAAGATACTCATGTCATAAAGATAGCTTGTATTGTATTGTTATCAGTAGTCTGTTCATGTATAAATGTAACAATATATATATAATATTTTTAGGCGTTGGTGTCACAAAGTTTTGACGAGCATTTATCGTTTGACCGATCTGGTCTCCAGTGGGCATTTTTATCAAAAATACCAAACTGATATAAGTGCCTAAAAACGTAGTATTATTGTAAATGTTAGTAGGCGTTGAGTTCAGTGGAATGCTTAACTCATTTTTCTCCTAAAGCCTGGTGTCAATACCTAATAAAACATTCTAAACAATGTGCACAGTATATGTGTATGCTAAGATGCAAAACAGAACACATTCGATTTCTAACCAAGATTTTCTTCTTTAACACTTAGGAAGGATGAAAAGGAAATTCTTTTCACCGTCATCCCTAGGTAACACCACTCAAAGCTAATTTGATGTAAAAGAACAAACCGAGTATAAACAAAGATCGGCTCACGTCAAGTTGAGGTGTCGCCTGTTTAACATAAAACAACAATGCAGTTTAAGCCTCCCTTGCTTAAACAAGGGGTGGTTTTCGCAGAATCCATTGTTGACTGAGTGGCTGCAAATGGCTGTCGATTTCCCCGCGTTTCCCTTACAATAGCTCATTGTACTCCGAGCGTGGAGAAATGCTGACTGATTTCATGGTTAACTTTAACATATTAGATATATGTTTATATTGGCTCAAAGGGTATGGTTCGGGAAACAATATATATCAATGATGCTAATGTAGAATGACTGGAATGAATTTTAGTTGAATATTGCCTTAATTCAATCGTACTCGTGTAAGTAATTCCAAGTCAGTTGGGTATTCAATGTACGTGTAGGCCAGCTCTATGGAAACTAGGCAAAAATAGCAACAAAGATTCTTCATAAACGAAATTCGAGAGACTAAATAAGAAGAGAAATAAATGAGTATTTTGTAATTAGTGAGTATGATGGTATAAGATGAATTCGTATTATGTACAAGTATCTTGAAAATTTAAAGTATGAACAGGAAACAAGTTGGAAGAATAACGCTATGAAATTGACGTCAAAAACCACCTTGAAATTTTCTGATGGTATATGGCCACTGCCGAAAATGGACATCTATCATCAACCCCAGATCAGAGTAGTATGTTGCCTGTATTGCGTTGCTGCCCTCGGCAAAATATCTCCATGGTGTTGTTTACACCAGAACACAGTAGCGGTTAACATTGCTGTTATTAAATAGACACAGCTTAGGTCAGAAACTGCAAAGGTTTTATTAATTTCAGTGATCCCTTGCAATAATTCTCTTTTAACCAGCGTGGTGTAATACGTTCCTAGATCTAATTTGCGAAACGACTAGTGCACAGCACAGCACACTTAAATAGGCTGTCTCTAACATTTGTTAAACGTTTATAATACAAATAGGGCTTGGAATATTTTTCTATAATCTTTTGTTCCACCTTCCGTTCCTTTGTACACTTATAACAAAGAGTAAACACTAAGTCTTCTTGTAGACTACTGTCTGAAACTTATTTTCTTGTTATAATTGGATACTGGCCGCGAAGTAAGCCACAATAATATTGTTTGGTCAATATTTTACAATTGGAATTTCCTTTTTTAAAATGTAGATAGGTTTTTCAATTACACGGTCCCATGGAATTGTAGTGCCGATTCGAGAGCGACTACGCACGTTGCCATTTGCATGGAAAGTTTGTGAAACGATAATCAGTGTTATTCATTAAATGAATGTATTGTTACTAAATTTGCACTTTTAGGTTTTTTTTTAAGTTACAAAAACATCACTTAAACAGGGTTTAAGTAAGGACATGGTTTAAACAACGTATCGTTTAAATGAATTATCATTTCTCTATTTTGTATAAATACTAGCGTTGCAGATATTTACTCCTTATATTTATCTTATAAATTACTTTTCATAATACATTGCTTTGTAGCTTTGGTGTTATAATTATATAAAATTCCTTGGTTTGCCTGTCATAACCACTGCCACAACTATTTGGTTGAATACAGCATTATAGCTGTGATAGATAAATGGTTAAAACTTGGCCTATCAATCGGGGGGTCCAGGTTCCAATCTCTGGCACCTCTGAGTTTTCGAATTTTGTGCGTATTAGAAATTAACTATCACTTGAAGCAAGATTTGACGTTTGGCGACGACTATCAGTTGCTTTAAATACGAAGGAAAACTTCCCCATGAAACTTGCACTCCTGATAGATCTTTAAAAAAAGTTTTCAAAGTTGTGTGAAGTCTATCACTTCGTACGTGGCCAGCGCGGTAGTCTATGGCCTTTCTTTTATTATTTTTTTAGAGGGCCAACTTATGTGGGATTTTTATCCACTAAAAACCTCCCCGTAGACATTCTCGGCGCTAGGAAGAGGACCCCGGGATATCCGGAGGAATGCAACCGGACTCTTCTGGGCGCGTTGCCCTATCGGGCTCAACCCGGGCGAACATAATGAATGCCGCACCGTCTGGTGTATAACGTTATAGGACCACACAACTGTTGTCTTACTCGGGGTCACTAGATGGACGGTTCAAGCTCCCACTCTCGCCACCCGCAATCCCGGAAGCCTCCTTTTAGTCTTCCTTTTAGCTTTATTCTAGTCCCGGTATTACAGGGTCAGGGAATAATGCGTGGACATCACAGTAATGTTAAACATTTTTGTGTACTATTTTGAGGCGTGGTAAATAAGTCGATCTAAATTAGTTCTTGGAATAAGAAGTGCATCTCCAACTTCAGGTAAAACTCTAATTCATTTGAAATCAAAATAAATGTTATGACGGTATTGTTATACTGCTGTAATATGGTCGTGATGTACGTGAACCAGATCTCAATATTCAATTATCTTAGAGGATTAACTCAGTAGATTTGCCTATAATACGTTCGCCTATAATCTTCGATTTCAATTTCAGTCCATCTGGTCAAACAAGAAATGCTCCCGAAGATCAGATGAGTGTTGAGATAAGAGCATTCAACTTGAGATTTTCTTGCTAGCAGCTAATTAGTAATGAGAAAATTCTATTTACCTACTTGTAGATTAACCTATAATATTGTTTGTGGAAATAAAAATGTCTCCTACATTGATATTAATAAATCTTTATGTATTTACCTATTCTAAAGTTTCTGATTAGATTACCGATACCTACTGTTGGAAATGTAACAAAATAATCTCATTAAAAACAAAATATGTCTTAATTTTATGTACATAACAATATATGTATGTACATGTATATAGTAGTAGGGCTAGGAAAAGAGTTTAATTCATTATTTCATTTTGTAGTTAGTAAAGTGACCGTACAGAAGAAGTCGGGGGTATAAGTTACCATTATGATTATTATATGATAAGTATGTTTTAAAGGAACAAGAAAAAATATTGGCATTTAAATAATAGAAGAGGTGATAGGACTCTCGTTTTGTTCTTTCAAAGCAGTTTCTAAATTGAGAATGTTGAAATTATAATTGGAGATTATAATTTCTAATTTGTTTTGCTATACTATTTAGAAATGTTCTTAGAATGAGTCACTAATTGTGTTTATATTTTTTCTAAAAGCTTTTAAACATATATCTTGTAACGAAATATAATAACCTGATATACAGGGAATAGGTAATGTAGGTGTAATATTTAACTTCTTAAAAATTAATATATTATATGCATTTTGTTATTTCACAGCTTTACCTCGGCGTTGTGTACAAAATGCATAGAGTTATATATGTAGAGTTGGGGAGAAAGCCTAAAATATGTGCATCGATTTAGCTTGCGGTGTAGCAAAGTGCTTTGATGTTCGAGAGTAGTCAATCAATCTAATTTAAGGATCTTGCACTATGCTAGCACTATGTTGGTGCAAGATTATTACATTAGACTGACATAGAATTAATCCGATAAGTTGACGTGACAATACTATGATGTATGTTCATTTCTATCTGTAGATAGATTTAAAGAACATTAATTGACATGATATGTTAAAAAACATTTTACCACATATTTAAATAAGAGTTTTTTCTGTGTACTTTTTGAAATCAATAAAGTATGTAGAACTTACGGGACCGATGGGATTTTATTTTTAGGCAAAACCAAAACTTCACTCTTCCCTTTAAGCGGTCATCCGTCAAAATTTGGCGAATTAAAAAGCTTTTATACAAAGTGCACTTGCTTTTATAGGTATCTGTATAGGCCTATATATGTATGTCTGGCGTGAACAAAACGTGGTGTAGCGCAGGTACTCGTATAATAATATCACACCATCCATTATTATACGTACTAGTTGACCAGTTACAATCGTCGACATTCGACCATAATTAAATCATATAAATACTAAACATAAACATCCGAAAAAAACACATTCAATATAGGGAAAATGAGATTTAACTTAATAAGCTGCATTTAAAAGAAATAACGCATTTTTTGACATAGACATCTGATATAGTTGACAATTTACGTCTTTTATATAGTGAGAATTGTTGTCAGTGCTGTAAATAATGAGTATTTTATTGTATCTAATTTTATAAAATTATAACACTTATTAGGCATAAATGTTACCTATTAAAAAACTTCTCCGCATGATCTTTCCCGTATGCCTGCTCTCATACTCTGTGCCCGGAATATTAGAAAAATGGTACCGCAAATTTTCGCTTCACGTATTAATATATGTATAGATAGATCAGATATGGTGTGAATGCAATCAGTTTGAGTACAACCAAACTAGCTCTGGAGATAAGAGCTCACTAAACCGTCTTAATTTCCTACATCCTGCTACAAACTGGGTGTAAATCCGGTGAATTCGCAGACGAACAAGGCTACAAGTCGTTACGCTGGGGAAAGTAGCAATTTGGCACTGTTCCATCGCGTAATATGAGCGTAGTGGTCTAATGGACGAGTGTGACCGTGTGGATAAGGTTTGCATCTACAAGAGCCATCATTAATATAAATGATAACATAACTACACATATAAGTATTTTTATTATCATTATATTATGCGTTATCAATTTTGAAATACGTTTTTAATGTTTTGGAAGTAGCACACGAGCATGCAGCCCACTTGATGGTAAGTGACCGCTACCGCCCATGCATTGCTACTCCTGAGGACTAAATTGGAACACTTCGAATAAGTATGTTTCTTCTACCACGCCCTTCAAACCAGAACAGTAGCGCTTAACACAGCTGTTATTAAGCAAAAATAGATGCGGCGGCGGCAAAAGGTTCTAACACCTTTGACGTAAAGCCAACAATATGTTAATGTCCTTAATGATCCTTAAGACACTCATAAATATTTTAGCCGCTTTTTATCCAGTACTGAATCACCGGAAACGGTGGTACTTGGTTAAATTTTGAAGAAGTTAGAAATAGGATACAAAGTTATTAATTTAAATAAAAACTTTTACTTCGTAAACATTTACGATTCAGGGGTAAAAGTTGAAGCTCTTGCGAGGACGTGCACAGGATATGAGACATCCGGGGTATGTTGATTAGCAAACTGCGTGTATTGCCATTGTAAAATGAATGATAATATCACATATATTCTGCCGCACACATTTCGCTTTTAGTTGCTATAGAAAAATAAAAAACGTCACTTCATCACATATTTGGTTGTTATGAATTCTTTAATTTATTACGGAAATAGTGCAAGTTATATTTTCAGCTGTATAAGTTTAGTTTTTTGCACACAGTACATCTTCTTAACACGGACCATACATACGCACATCTTCAAAACTTTTAGACTGAAGAACTGAAGTATATACAGGTAAGAACTCATTCAATATGTTCAATAATCGATTTGCGTTTAAAGAAAATTGATGAAATAGTTTTTTATATATTAGACTTCGCGGGTCTATGGAAACACTTTTTGAGTTGAATGAGTTGTTTTTGTCTACGAGTGTCTAACGCGACATGTTTTATACGAGTACAGTGCTGTTAGAAGCGCTGCTATATTGTTTCGTTCTTATTTTAGAAGTGGAAATGCGTGTTGTTTGTGTTTTAATTAGACCCAATTAAGGAATTTAGGTAAACTATATAGTTAAATATGTATGCTTTGAAGCTTTTTGTTTTCCGTGGTCACAACTTATTCGACTTTACACTCGTACTGTTGCCGTGAGTACTTTGCTTTTCTGCTTATAATAATGCTTTTCTTAAACAATGTTTCATCAGTTTTGATTATTTTTTACTCTCGATGTCACAACATTCTTTTCTTCCCCGATAAGCTACATTCCTATCAACTGTATCAAGACATTTCCTTCACCTCTAATGTCATAATATTGCCTCCGTAACTTCAAAAAATCAAATGTGTATGTATGCGGTTTGAATCCGGACCCTTAGCCAGAGAATTTGTAAGTCATAAATACAATAACGTAGGCTGTAGTCACATTTTTCCTTCCTGCGTACTTTGTATGCAGTAACTATCCTAGTTACACTACACGGGGAATGAATTTCTACTAGGTACGCTAGTTCATAGGAAATAAATAGGATTTTGCGCGACGTGCAACGTAATGAAAGGCTGACTAATAAGACTTGCTCCCGGATTCTACAGTATAGTGTACATGTGTGCTGAAAGAAACGGATGTGAGCTTTGAAATTGTATTTTACAAGAGCAACTACATTAAACTTCACTGTTAGAATTTACGCTTGGGGGACTTTGTTCTCATACATATATACCTATTTCACGTTTGATTTTGATTTTGGGAATTTATTACAATTATAATCTATAGTATCAAATAAGACTTGCAAGGTTAAACACCGATTTAGACTTTAAAGGATACTACAATGTTTATATGATACGCTTACTGAAAGGCGACTTCGATAATGGACAAAGGTAATATCTGAAAAGAATTCGCGTAGTTACTTTCGTTCGCGTAGTTCTCGTAGAATACTTTATTTCTAGTATTTAATCGATGCTTAATTTTCAATCGATGCCTTGTAAATCGATACGATATGAATCTTGTATTGATCTATCAAAACTGCATGGTCGCTGAGTAGAAAGATTCCTATTACGGGAAAACATATGTTGAATAGCGGACAAATATTTTCCCGTCCGAGCGTGTTTTTCTGGAACGGATATTTGGTATACAGCATATGGGAAATGCTTGCAAGATGATATAACTATTTTTTATTGAATTATCTAAATTTGCTTGTAATTATTTTTATTAGGTTTACTTACAACTACTATTAAGGCTAGTACACTGGACTTTTTAAAAGCAAAGGCGCTTTTCTTCATTTATTCTAATGCTACAAATGTATTATTAAGAGTTGCTATGTTCTGATTTGAGTGATATCTTATTGCACGAATACACAATTCGATTTTAGTCGTCTGTAATAGCAATGCACTCGTGATCGACTTTACATATCGAACATTGACGTCTACGTTAAGCCGCCGGATTATCTTTATTGAGAAGCGGTTGTTAAAATCAATTCGGAACTCTAGTGGGTGCTTTGAAGACTTCATAATATATTCGAATTACTATGTATATCATACCATATTTTGGAAACCTGCATCATGGAAGCGTGATAGACTATGATCCTGGCGTCATTTTCGGAAAATATGATACCTAAAGTCTTAAAAGTAATGGACTACTCAGTTGTAACAAAGATTAAGCTCTTAAAACAACACTCTTTACATTTTCATTGGATACGTACGCTACAAACGCGTTTATAAATGCAGAGCAATTTAAAGCAACACGATAGTTAAGCCGGCTGCAAACATTTGGCTGGGAATCAATCGATGAAATTCAAGGGCGAACGATTCGCAAAGGTTTTGAGTGCATGCGGAACTGTGTAGCTATTTATGTCTAGAGAATAGATAATAGAATTGATGCGACAAACACGTGTCACTCATAGTTTGGTCGGGCAATGTGATATCTGATGTGGAGTAATTGATTCGCGTAACTTCATAGATTCATCTCATGGTTTCGTAGACGCCTGGTAGTTTTCTTTGTGTATTCATTAAATCACGTTTTGTTATCAATGCTATACAATTTTCTTTATACTAAGTTTAGTATTAAGAAATTTAGCAAGTAAATGGTAATTTAATTAGTAAATGATATTTTAGTTAAAATGGCAGTAGTTTCATTTAGTCCGATCTAATTTACCTGTAACTCGTGTGAGACAAAACGTTTGTGTACTTTACGTGCATCGCAAGGGTTGGTGTTCTATTTGGTATAACAATATAAAATTGATTACATTCATATCTGATCATCTTCACGTAGATCTAATAGGAGGTGACTAATAAACAAAACCTTGGAGATAAGATAAGGCAAAAACCCTTATAAAGGGAAGCCTATATCTAGCAGTGGTTCTCATAGGGGTAGTGTTATGAAGGGCTATTAATATAGCGGGACGAGCAGTGATATGCTAATGGTTGAAACTGGGCCTCTAAATCGAGGAATCCAAGGTTCGAATCTCAGGCACGCACCTCTGACTTTTAAAAGTTATGTGCGTATTCAAAATTAATTATCACTTGCTTTGACGGTGAAGGAAAACAATGTGAGGAAGCCTGCACTCCTGATAGTTCTTTAAAAAATCTCAAAGGTGTGTGAAGACTACCGATTCGCATTTGGCAAGCGCGGTGGACTGTGGCCTTCACCAAGGGTGTATGGCCTTCACTCGTTTGCTACTTCTACAACATACGTTTTTTATGTTGTAGAAGTAGCAAACGGGCTTGCAGCCCTCCTTATGGTAAGTGGCCACATGCCGCCTATGCCGACATGTGTAATCAACCACAGATGCGTTGCTACTCCTGTGGACTAAGGTGGAACACCTCGATTATATATGTCTCTCTTACCACACCCTTCAAACCAGAGTACACCAGCGATTAACATTGCAGTTAAAAGGCAGAAATAGGTGTAACGGTGGTGCTGCCGGAGTCGAACCACAAAGGGTTCTACCACCATCTAATTTCTACGATGATTCTAAGTGACTGAAAAATTCTATTTCCTTAATGGAAATATATCAGGAACCTATCCGTGTTCATCTCACTTACAAGTCTATAAATAATGTAAAGATCTTGTCGTCGAATCCGATTCCTTATAAATAAGAAATGCCATGATACGGCCGCACAGTTCGCGGTATTTGGTAAAAAATCTTACTCGTATTTTTTTATGACATGTGATGGAATTATTTGCAGTTTGTCTACTTATTTTGTATTATAGTAACAGTTTTTGTTCAAATAATTATGAAATGTATTTTTTGGTTGCCAGTATGTTATGTGGTTAATAAATTAACATTTCGCAGACACGATGTAGTAGCTAGCCTGATATAAACTTCGTGTAATAGCTGCTATAAAAATTATGAATTCCTGTACGAATAGATAAGAGGAAAACTGTTGACTCCACTAACCAACTGACCTATTTTCATTTTATTCAATATCATAATGAGAGTAATGAATACTCTCCTATTGGTTTGACTGGGTTAGACTTAGAGGATGTAGGCTATACCAACACATGGCTATATGGCATATTCATCCATACCGGGGAATGAAAAAATCCTTAGAGAAATTTGCATTTAAAAACGATAACAAAATTTGAATGCAGCTTTTCTTAATACCTCATACCAACTTACTCATAAGCTTCTCGATTTTAATTTATAGACCATCTTAATAAAACACTATATGTATAGGATAATAGAGTTTAACAAAGACGAAGTTACAACTGCTGACTCACGCAAAACAGTTTAAAGAACGAAATTCGGCCATCGGAAGACAAATCCAACAGAGACAAAAGAAAGTTGTGCAATAAAAAGGGATAAACAACGATTTATCGATAGAGCTAGTTCTCAGTCTACGAGACTTGAACCAATGGAGCAACTTGGAAAAATGAAATGATCATCCAACGTATGCACGTTAAATCTATTACGTTTTGATAATAAATACATCTTTAAACGTGTTAATGGTTATTTATGTGTACTTCAGGAGTTGTCTTTGTGTGAAGCATCATAATCGATGTATAGTGTTAAACATTAAGAAAATCGCCGTTTCATGCTTCATATTTGAGCAAAGAGGTCGCTACCTGTCTCCTAACAATTGGAAGAAGCAGAAGTATACTCTAATAAGCTATATTATAAGAAATTGTTTTAAGGGCTCTTTTCAGATTCGCTTAGCAGCGCTTAACACTACTGTTATAAGGTAGAATTAAGTGTTCCGCCGGAGTCAAAATACAAAGGGTTCAACCACCTTCTTTAGCTTTAAGTTCTTAAATTTATATTTTAACATCCTTTCACACGGTCCTGTGTGGCGGGAAAGCTCTACGATTATGTCGTAGCTGAACAGCGGACGGTTCTATTACCCATAAAACAATATAATATAAGAGGTATTAGGTAAGACTTACAAAAAAATATGTAGACTAAGCGCTCTGGTAAGTACATGTAGAGACGTGTATTTGTTAAAACGAGTATATTATTTTGATCCAGTAATCGCAATAGGACCTAAGACAAACTTTTACAAAGTCAACAAAAGGGCAACGCAGTTACGCAAGACCCGAGACTTACGTAATAAAATTGTAAAGGTGTGTTAGACCGATAACAGTTCCAGAGTTAACATGTCATAATTAATACCTTTTAAATTTATTTTTACTATTTACTATCCGATCTTCTTGCTATCAGTAGTAACACCGGTAGCTTCGTCACCATTAATCAATCTCAGATATAAAATCCCAATGAGTCGCTATTATCTGTTTTGTACATTTTATTGTATTCTGAACATTTCTCGTTTTATCAATTTTTTTTTAAACTTGGAGAAAGTAGGTAAGAATGATAAATAATTACTTGTTATCATAGTAACAGCACTAATAGTACAATCTCTAGAAATACAGTGAATTTTATACTAGTACCTAGATATTTTACCAACCAAGCAGTGATAGCCAAGATGTGCCAAGCTGTGATAGCCTAATGGTTGAAACACAGCCACTCAATCGGGCGTTCGAGGTTTAAATCTCAAACACGGACCGCTAACTTTTTGAAGTTATGTGCGTATTGGAATTTAACTATTACTTGCTTTAACGGTGAAGGAAACCATCGTGAGGAAACCTGCACACCTGAGAGTTCTTTAAAAAAAAGTTCTTGAAGGTGTGTGAAGTTTACCAATTCGCACTTGACCAGCGCGGTGGATTATGGCCTAAACCCTTCTCACACGGAGAGGAGACCCGTGCCCAGCAGTGGGACGGATTCGGTCACCAGCAAAACAGTATGTTTTTGGAATAAAAACTATTTTACTGTTGAACTAATCTTAAAAATTATAACATTATCAATCCAAATATATCGAAATATTTCTATAAACTAATTAAATATTATACTAAGATATTATTATAAAGTTCTTAAATACAGTAAGTAATTAATGTAGCTTTTTATTAAAAGCTCTGCGCATGGAAAAGCTTTTAGAAGCTTCCTCGATTCCTTTTTGTTAATTCACTCGAGCCTACAGTATCGCGATAAATAATGAGATTTGTTATATTTATATTGTCCAAACCTTATGTTGGCGTCGCGGCTTTTGTAAGTGTATTGCTATGCCCAGGCCAAATCTTCTTCTCATACCATGTAGTTATTTTTATGTAATATATTATAAGTGTTATAGTCGTTTAAGTGGCAGTAATATAATTTCGTCACTTGCTATTTATACTTGAGATTTGAAACAATGGGATACGTTGATTCAAAAATGACATTATAACAATATATAAATAAAACTATACATAGAACTATACTGTGTCCAATCTAAAAAGGTCTTGGGAACTTTGTTGTAAATAAATCCACCAAGCTACAAGACACAAGCTTGAAAAAGAAGTACAAAAACGATGACTAGTGTTGCAATTTTCGGTCGATTCGCAAACGGAATGCAAAATTCACGAGTGACCATCCCCGATGTTGGCGCGCTGCCGGCTGCCAGGCGTCGCGAAATGCACTTTCGAATTCGCGAGAGTGACGGAAATATTTTGGATGAAAGTATTTGCAAGTTGAAAGTACGAGTGGAGTCCACCATTTGTAGAATGAATCTGTTTCTTCTTTTGGATGTAATGTTATTGATCTCATATGCACTGTCAATACACTCAAGTTAATTAATTTAGAACGCACAGTCCCTCTGCCTGCGCAGTTGAACTTCAAAGTTAGCAACTTCGGGCACGGTTGGTAATAAGTTGGGTGACCGCTAGATACTAAATAACTAGTGCGCTTCCTTGCTTCGGAAACCGAGTTCCTAGCGGTGAGTAATAGTTTGTATATCTTCTACAGCATTTGTTCTATCCGCATTGGATAAATGTAGAATACTACATAGACTTTTACCATACGACTTAAAACGATTACCAGTAAAGTTAATGAATTCAGATCACGGAATAGAACATTAGGAAGAAAAGCTACGTAATATGTACAATTGTAAGTAAACAAGCAAAGTGACAATAAAAAAAAACAAAATAAATAATATCATGGAGCGCTATGGAATTTCTTTTAAAGTTTCTTCTCCGTAATTAAACACCTTGCGAAGTTATGGTAATTTAATTTAAATTGACGTACAAAAAGAATTCTGTAAAGGATCCACTTTGAATCAATAGACTTTTGATTTTGAAAACATGATGTATTTGACCAAAAATGGACGTTATTCTAAAAGATATTTAATAAAATTTAAGCTTCTAGTTTATAGCTTTTCAAATAGATACGAATTCGAATTTGCAAATGGTTGGCACCATGCCGGTTAACAGATGTTTGGCAATGCACTTTCTTCGAATAGGTGATCTTGAAACTTATGTTGTTATGAGTTGGGATCTTAAGGGTGAA
>DWNY01000312.1:0-17595 GCA_018250635.1 Telegonus apastus | reverse complement strand
GAAATTTGAAAATAATTATTATGTTATTAGAGTATACATTACCAAAAAATAAGTAGGATTATATTTTAGAAATTTGTAATTTTGGATTATTGGATAAAAATGGCTTAGTATGAGTTAACCTTTTCTTACCTAGGTATATTATAACATCGTGAATTAGATCCAGTTTCCACTTTAGTCTCTGACTCTGAGACTTACTAAGTTAGCGATAAAACTTTCTGATTATCAACTTTCATATAGCATTCGTGAGTAACATACACTACGCACATGTATATAACCCAGCACTTAAAACTGAGTTTGACACATTGACACCGGTATGCCAGTGAATATTTCGACTCCATTATTAATCGGCTCATTGTAACCAGATCGATGTGGATAGCGGACACGTATGCTGTTTTTGTATGTGTGAGATGAATATGATATGTTACCGGATGCTAATCTGTATACCTAAAACATTTATGCTGTTTGCTGTTGAACTACTGACCAAAATTTGATATCATTTTATTGCGTAATTTGTTGTTTTTTCATATGAAGTAAAAAAAAGATCACGCAGAATCTGATGTTAATTAATCAGCCCATGGAAATCAACTAATTTATCTGATCCAATCGTTGATGTTCACAGATGCGTTGCTATAGGACTAAATGAAATGCCACCAAATTAATGGAAAGGTATTGTTTCTATTACTTGTAAATAAGAGCATAATAAGCAATATTACTTTTTTATAAAACAAACCATCACCAGGAATGAAGGAATCTAAAGGAAGGAAGGAAACAATGAATTACTGAGAACACAAGAAAGGAAACAAATAAAACATAACTAGGATTCTTTCAAATTCCGTAGTTTAGTGGACGGAAGATTAGAAATCAAACCGCAATCAAATTCGTTAACACATATTAAATAAGAGCATAATGATCCGCAAGCTATCGGTCGCTTTCATCGCAAAACATAATCCAAAACCTTTCTTTTTGATATCAGTATCATGAGCGCTTCCAAGAATATCGAGCCATCGTTACCGATCCGGTAGCCGTGCGTGCGTCTGATTCATTATAAACGTCATTTGTCACGCCAATGTGTTTGTGAGTGCGAATTATCATTTAAGTTGCTTTTTTGTGAAAATATTTAAGAAATTAATTCGATTTATCTTAATACTAATTAAGATTGATGCACATACATATCCGACGCGTTCCAACTTAGTTCTCTTTTTAATTACAGATTTTTATGGACGGCAGTGGCTTCTTATCTGACATGTAGTCAGTCAGTTCTATTATTATAAGTAGGTAGTACAAGAGAATGAATAATTTCCAAAGTATTTTAAAATTCCGGTCGTATCTCATTCAAATTCATACATAGATATGAGTGAAATATATTCGCTCGCATACGTTTAAAGGAATGTGGCGAATGTGCCACTCAATCATATTTCACGGTATAACAGATAATTAAGTGAAAGATTTAAACCCCATAAATAACAGTAGTTATTGTAATTGTTAGGATTCCTTGTTTAATGATCGCTCATATTTCAGCCTAAAGAACACTAACCAAATGAGGAGACTCAGTTCTGTCTACTTATATGTATTTGATGATTGATATATGAATCTATAATTCATTTATTAAGCGGTGGATATTCCGTGTGTTAAGTTTGGATACTACTACGCCAAAGCTGGCCAAGCTAAAGAAGGACAAAACAAAAATTTCAATGAATCATTCTGTTCTGTCATTAAAATGTATTGAAAAAATATTTTTTTCTTCCAGATATTGGCTCGGTTACAAGGATTTACGAAGAACGGTGAGTATTGTTTTCGAAATAGCAATTACATCGTTACGATGTTTCCGAAGGTCGCATCTTTCATCGCTTATCGCTTACGCATAATTCTTGCGATTTGTACTGAGTGGTATGCGAAGTATTTCACAAATTATATAATGGGACATTAGCTTACCGTCAGTATCGTTTTACAAGAAAAACAACTTATATTTAGTTCGTCATCTAGCGCCGTATAAAGGTGGATGCAGATCAGGGATCTATATATTACGTGGATGACCTCTAGTTCTTCTAGTACAACGCGGTCAAGTGTTTATTTATTTTTATTTTCTGAAACTGTATCTTGTTCAAACATCTGAAGGTATAGTGTAAACTATATGTATATCGTCCTCATTTAAATTAATACAGCAGTTTTAGTATTACTAATCCAAATAACATACATAAGAAATAAGAAGTAAAGTATATCGTTAAATAAATATTTAGGAAAAATAGAAATAGGTACCTTAGATGTTCCAAGTTTAATGGTCATTGCAACTGATTTTGAACTTTAACAATCTCATGCTATAGGTATACCATTATACATTTTTATAGATAACTATCTCATCCCCGCGGTTTCACTCGCGTTAAAGAAGTAAAAAGGCACACATTAATATCTGCCTAATAGCAATTATGGTTAACGCCCGCGACGGCCGGCTGCATGCGCGTGGAGCGCACGCTAGTGCTTTTTTCAAAAATAAAGGGGCTTAAGTTACGCCTTAAACCTTCAGCTATCTAGTGAAAGTCCTTTCAAAATCGGCCCAGCCGTTTAAAAGATTACTTCAGCCAAAAAGACACAGACGTTATAGGTAACGTGTATACTTTCATATGCATGTAGTAAAATGTTGTTATTTTGATATTACAAACAGACACTTCAATTTTACTTATTCGTATAGATATAAATTTCCGCAGTTTTCCCGAGGTACCTCAGGCCTCATAACTGAGCTGGACCGCATAACACCGCATCGCAAGACGCGCTACATTCCGGCAAACGGGGCGTCACGTACACATTACGAGTTATACCTATACTTATATGTCCCGTACATACCAAATACACCATTAAAAATGTACACTTATAGCAAAAACATTACAGTACGACCACTTTTATGATTCCTTTATAGCATCTGTTTGAGTGGCAGACGTAAATATAAGAAACAGTTAGTTCTCAGAAATAGCAAGTACCAATCGAAGAACGAATTTGACCTTACTACTATTTGGAGTTTAATGCCATAACTCATGAGCTGTTGTGGCTATTTACCATTTGGTACTTTTTAAAAGACTGAAGATAATAAGTAGATAAGACCATGGGTCTTTCCATATAAATTGGAGTTTTATTTCTGCAATTGACCTTATATAAAAAAAACATTCCGAAATGTTATTCAGAAAGTTATTTCTGTATGAATTCTTCAAAAAAACAAATTTAGTCTGGTATAAGGTAAGTACGTAACTTAAAAAATGAGCGCAACCTAAATCACGGAAACTTCCAAGAACTGTGCTTAACAAAGAACAATTCATCATACATCATACATAGATTTGTAATAACAGACAATTTCTATAGATCTATTTAGTGTGATTGCTTCGCATTGACCGGTCAAAAGCTTTCTTTCGCGAATCGGTCATTCATCAACCCATACATATCATAGACTATTGACTGATATTAATAGAAATCTGCCACCAGTACCGCCCCACATACCGCTAACGGTCGCTCGGTCGCCTCAAGAATCCGCTTGGCAAGGATCAGTGGCCATCATCACATACTTCCCATTTGTGCTCTATTGAGCATGTTACAATAAACAGTGGTAGCCTGGTAGTTGAAACTCAGCCTCTCAATCGAGAGTCCGTGGTTCGAATTCAGGCTATTTTTAGCTCTATTTTTTTTAGTTCTGTGCGAATTATAAATTAATTACTGCTATAATGGTGAAGGTCAACATCCTGAGGAAATCTATACGAAACATACCAATTTACACTTGGCCAACTCGGTGGACTATGACCTGAACCCTCCTGACTCTGAGAGGACACCCATGCCCAGCAGTAGACAATGGGAAATAGTAACGACTGAACATGCTGCATGGCTTACAGATTAGAATCAGATCAGTTCCATGCGATTTGGTGATGGTTTGAAAACTTAGTTGGAAATTCTTTAGTAAATTACATGAACCAATTAACTACCAATATTGGTCCTTACGACTTTGAAGGTATTTGACAAAGTTACCGTTACTTAGACCTTCGCATACAGCGGTTACCAGCTGTCTTCTTCAACTCATCAATCTACTTTTAAGGTACTATCAGGCAATACGGCATGTTTTGCCTCTTGCTTAAGCGTGATCCTTATTCTTTCTCATTGGTTGCGTATCCTTCAAGTTACGAAGCCAGCGTATTTCCACTTCAGTACACAAATTATGATAGCTACGTAGATAACGGTAACATTTGTATACTTTCAGCAGTTTGTTGCCATTGTTACATACTCAAAAAGAAATATAGTGCGTATAGTTCACTTCTTTTCAAATTTACTCGACTTCGAAGAGATAAAACACATTAATGTGTAAGCAATGCTAATAGGTCCCTATCCTACTACTTTAAGACGTAATCGGTGCGGTGGTTTGCTTCCACCAAGTACAGTTCAGAGTTCACCACCTATGGTCAAGTTAGATGCTAATTATCGAAGGCGAGCACTCATTTCCTAAGTATGACAATGAACCACGGTGCGCCTAACGGTCGGTGGTCGTATGAACTATAATTAACGGAATTATTTGCCACTCGATAATTTTCGAGGTTATGCTGTAGAACGAACGGAAAGATTATTACAACGTATGAAGCAATTTGCATTTTTACGAAATACTTGGTACAGTTAGAAACAGAAAAATGTACTTATTATCTACAACCTATCATTGACTCTTCCGTGCATAGTTGTCAGAATTAGACAGATTTGAGGCTATATGGCTTCCTCGGCTTAAGAATCACCCGCGGCACATTTTATAGAGAAGCACATTTTATATGGAAGACTGAGTACTCTTTTCCTTGATATATTTATTTCCTGGCAAAATTGTATTTTTGCCCAGACGGTTGACGCGCGGGGCGGCCAAAATCTTTTTTTCGTTGACCTATTAAAAAAAAACCTGTCGCATTGGTCAAGAACGGGAAGTTTTTTTCGATAACCTACATGAAGAAACGTTTGCCATACAGCTCTGATCGCAGAAGGTTTCAGGTTCGGTCCATAGTTAGACGGATATGTAAAGTACCTACTGTATACTAGTGTACGGCTATGAATGTAACATATTTTGGGGCAAACGCCCATATACTTGGGAAATTGAGAGTTAAAATAGCCACCTGGTTTTATTAAGTGACGTAGAGGTCACTTATAGGTCTATGAACAGTATAATGAACTTTAACAGCACTGACCGTCATATCCGAGGTTATTCGTGACTGCGTTGTTAATCAGCTTGTTGAAACTTAGAAGATTATCGTTAAGGCTGACCCCATATTGGCTTGTGCGATAGTTGCTCCAGCTACCACGTTATGGTTGCCGCTACTGAGTTGCTTAAGCCGCTGCCGCTCGGACAGACGAATTTGTTGCTTGAGCGACTGCAAGCGGCAAACATTTTAATCGCAAAATCCATCGACTGTCTATTTACGTGTCTGTTTGAATGCAGAAGCTGTAAATATTCGGCGATGAGTTTTATTACAGAAGTTTTAACAAATGTTATAGTCGAAATAGTAGTTTTTTTAACAGCGAGGTCATTAGTATGTCTTAGGACTATAATCTTCTCGATTAGTTTTTAATTTTGCTTGTCTTGTATATCACGGGACTTAGCTACAAGATTAAAGTCAAAATTCTGATATTCCTGTTCGATCCACATGAACAATGAAGATCACAAGACTGTGTGAGGTAGGATCCCACAGGGACGTTAATCACAGTTCCCCAAGCGATAGTAGCCGATGTCGTCATCGTCAACCCATTATTGTTCCACTGCTGGGCACGGGTCTCCTCTCGGAGTGAAAGAGCTTTTTGGCCATAGTCCACCGCGCTGGCCAAGTGCTAATTGGTATACTTCACACAATTTCGAAAACTTTTTTTAAAGAACACTCAGGTGTGCAGGTTTCACGATGTTTTCCTTCACCGTTAAAACTAGTGAAATTAAATTCTAATACGCACATAACTTTGAAAAGTCGGAGGTGCGTGCCTGAGATTTGAACCTTGGAGCCCCGATTGAGGGGCCGAGTTTCAGCCATTAGGCTATCACTGCTTACAGTAGCCGATGACCAGCCTTAATTGTCCCGCGATTGCTTCCGACTTATGTTTACGACTGTACACGGCCGGTGAAACAGTAAATCACTGTTAGTCTTACGGTAACATCGTGGCGTCAAGTGTGTAATTATATTTCCTAAAATAGTACACATTGGACCAGATGATACTGATAGAGAGCGAATTTACATACAATACTTACCACTGCGGTACAGCAGGTGATAGCAAAAGTAGTTTGCGTAGTAACGGGCCTTATAATGCACTAGGTATACATAAGAATATTTTTACATAGTTATTTTTAATATATAAGTGCAAAACATACATGCAGTCCATCTGATGGCAAATGATCACTTTATTTATGATCAATTCAATTGAATTTGAAGTTAATGTATATCTGTAATGGAGCACAGATAGGATTTTAGTCTAATCTGAGGCAAGCAGATGCGTGCTTAGTACTACTACCCTTTAAAATTATTGAAATGCCTTATACAAATGTAGTGTGGTAAGGGAGACATACTTATTCGAGGTGGTAAAACTTAGTCCTTAGGGGTAGATACGAATCTGTGGCCGACCTCAGGTAGGACTGTGATTTCATCTGGGGTTGATTACAGATGTCCATGGGCGGCAGTGGCGGCACTTAGCATCAGGTGCGCTTCATGCTCGTTTGCTACTTCCATAACATAAAAAATGTTTAGCAGCAATGCTTGACACTGCTGTTATGGGCAGCAATTCCATGGGCAAGGTAATTCCTTGAATTGGACTGAATTCTCAATTACTTGTCTCATAAAAATACGGCTCAGAAAATATACAGTTTTCGCTCGAGAACGAATAGTTATTAAAACTATGTCCACAATATTCTTTGCTTGTAAAACTGACTGGGGCAATGTCGTACTTGTCTATATGATAAAGTTAATAGCCAGCCTCATAATTCTAAAAATAGCGTAGAAAGTAAGTTCTTATGCAGATCAACCTTTTCCTGTAGGTACGGTGTAATTTACATTAGCATGTAATAAATCTGTTAATATTTATAGGTACCCATTTTGTCCTGTTAAACTGTATTCATTTAATATATTTTGATTTAAGTATTCAGTTAATAGAAGCTGGTTAATGTTTGTTGCTGAATTAATCTAACATTATTTATGAATCTTCGGTTATCATTTTATTTATGTCGTATAAAATTAATGATAAATGCAATAATAAAATCGTGTGGTCTAAAATAGCTTCAACTAGTTTCGTTATTCTGATGATATCAGATAAAATAATTCAATGCAAAGGAGCGCCATCTGTTTTTGAATAGCTTATACTGTATACATTGATTATATACCAGCGCATTTTCACTCAATAACGCATTGAATTACATAAAATATAAATGTATTTTTTTATGTAAGGATTAGGCATTACTAAGGTGACACTTATCTAGATCAATTTTAATTGTAAAAGATTATCTAAACACAAAAATTGGTGAAAATGGTCAGAGTCACTTCGGAAAGAATAATAATTACATATACAGGAATTGCTCCTTTAATATTTAATGGGATTAGTTTTTGTGAATGACTGTGGTATGAAATTCGTTTTTTGGAACCGCTTTTTAAAGATACTTTGCGAAATGGTATGATGATAATGTTATTAAAATATTTTTCAATAAAGAAAGTCTAGATTAAAGCAAGTATCCCTATGTCAATATAATATTAGTCGTTTAAGATCTTTTGCTATATTTAGAGTTGATATTGTATAAAATTTTGCATAGGGTCACTCTGTCAATGCAATGTCATACACTTGTATTTCTCGACAGTTGTGAAGTTGGTACTTATGGCACAAGTAGCTTAACTCTTAACTGCGTAAGGGTACTTAAGGGCTTTGAAGCGGGAATAGTGTTGAAATATGGGAACAATAAATAAATGTAGTATATAAGCTACGGAGAAGGGATGACTCGCTCTAATTTGGTGTGATTTAGGGTTTAACGATTGGTATCTAATGATAACAACTGGGATAGACGGCTTAACGTGCTCTTCAAAGCACGAAAGCGCGCATGAAATCTTGCTACTAGTGGTTACCCATCTACCGACCGCGCCCCACAAATCTATGCAAGCTGCGGGGCTATGCGCTCTTCTACTTGTATAACGTTTTGCATAAATAGAAACATTTTAAGATTGTCATGATCTTCTCATCTCTGATTCAGACTATCTCTCCATGACACCACTGTATGACGTCTGGGCGATTAATAAATCGACGATTGATAAATAATAATGAATCAAAATTGCCAGAAATACAATTACTTAGACAGTACATTTAACAGATGATTTCTTTAAACAGATAAAAAATTGTGACCTATTTGGTTATATTATTACATTTATTTAAGACTTATTTACTTGTTTATCTGTTTACAAGATTCTGCTAAGAAACCTAAGTCATAACTTATAATTAATTGGACGTAACTCCGTAGTTATCTCACGAGATGTGTAACCGTAAGACCAGTTGGTGGTTTTAATAAAAAGTAACAACCTTACTTAACCAGCTAATTACCGTGATGCAACGCCATTAAACTAGCACTTGAACCGTGGCGGATTGATGACCTAAGGTCACCGTGTGTTATGGTCTTATGGCTGCGTCGTCCTTTAAATTTATTAAAAGCTATTCACACTTACTACAATCACAACTAATTTTTTTCTCATTTACACATTCGCGCACGTAACGATGCACGACCACGAATATGTAAACGCACATTCGTCATTCGCCTCTTGATTCGCCTCGCTGCTCGTGGCGCTCGTGTCGGGAGCGTTTTTACCACGAAAACCATCGATTGACAAGGCGACGTAGTATTTACACAATCGCGAATATTTAATCGATCACTTATGCCAGTCTTAAAGCCAGACGAATATCTCGCGAAGCAATTCGTCGAATATTGAAGTGATTATGTATAAATGCGGTATTATAAATGGCAAAATATATTTTATTGAAACTTAAATGCAACTTCTCTATATTGAATTGGTTACAATTGTTCGTGGTCGGTATACGTACCATCAGGTGGACTATTCGTTTACTTCTTTAAACTATTATAGTAAAGAAAAATAAGAAGGCAAATATAAACAATCTACATACGGGTGAGCCATACACCGTACTGAAATGTTTACCATTAGCACAGTCCGCACATTAAGCAGATACTTATCAAGAGCTTTGATGTCTCGCCATCCACATCAAACGCCGTCAGTGTACCGTTCGGACGACAAACTGCGCATACTGTTCATAATTCTCAACTATTTATTACGGTTTAACCGTGCCCAAGAGGTGTGGTCTAAGTGTGGACCAGCTGGCGATTTATTCGGTATTTTCCGCGACGAAACATTTTATATGAAATTCTTGGTGCATTATAGATTTTTTTATATATGTTTAATTTAAGTTATTTTCATATATGATAGTGTAACTTGTGATTACGTAAGACGATGATTCGCGTATTAGTGAAAATAGAACTATATTTGCCTCATTGCCACACCATTTAAAGATTTTTTTTAATTATTGTGTTATTGCGAATAATGTATCTAGTATAAGGTAATCTCTGCATCCATGAATTGCTTAGCACTAAGAAGAAAAGAACCGTTCCGCCTACACCACTATTACCTCCAATATAAAGCCTCTAGCACCGCTTCTCGCTTATAACTTGGACCAACAGTCAAACCAAGGAACGCGTGACGCTTAGAATTGAACCTTGGACGAAAAACATCTTGCAATATCTGCCTTAAAGATCCTTCCGCCCACACCACTTCAGCTTAGACAGCAATTGAACGACATATTTCGATAGCCCTTTCATCGCTTTTATCTTACAACTTGGACCAATAGTCAAACCAAAGAACGCGTGACGGTTGCACTGCGACCTTGCGCGCCGCTCTGAAATGTTACACATACACGTAACTTACACACAACCTTACGTTCCGTTACTGTGTTTACCTTAGAACAGCTCGGAAGACACGTTTTTCATACATACAACCCGTTTTTCTAGAGGATGAATTTTAAATTATTCTTTAGAGGAAGTATCAAATTTAGCAAAAGCAGTAGCAAAACTATTGGAAGTAGTACTATCATACAGCCCAAATGATACTAAGTGGCCATTGCCGCCACTAGACATCTGTAATCAACCCCAGATCGGCCCCAGATGCGTTGCTACCCCTGAGGACTAAGCTGGAAAGCCTCCAATAAGTGTGTCTCCCTTACCATACCCATAAAACCGGAACAAAGCAGTGCTTAACACTGCTGTTCTTAGACAGAAAAGGGTGTGGCGTGGTGCCGTCAAAATCGAACCACAAAAGATTCTACCACTTTAAGCACATGCCACTTCTAATAACGCAGAAATAATGACATACACTATTTTTAAAATTTCCTTGTGAAGTAAGTACCTTTAGTTGATAAGTAAACAGGAACGAAATTAAATGCGTACTGAAAAAGTGATCTATTCACAGTAACCAGTCATGCAATTACAATGAAGAGGTTGTAGCAAATCCGCAACAAAGTGCCGCCGTAATATATTATGTCATCAGGCCGCCGGGCCCTTTCATGATGTAATTGAAATCCATTGAACGCATCCATTAGGCGCGGAACTAGGATTATTGGAATTGCCTGTTAATATGAAAGCTTGTGCCGTTATTGCCATAGAAGAAGCAATTAGGCATGTAGGACATGATACAGATGTCTTTGTTGCGATATTTGCAGTCTGTTTAAAACTAGTGTTTGGACATAGGTACATAGCTCTAATATACGAGCGAAAGCTTGTGCCAGCGACCGCTAGCGACATTTTCCGCGCGTCACTAGCGATAGTCGCCGTCGCTGCCTGTAGTCGCCGGCGAGTAACAGTAAACGATTGCAAAGCTTTCGGCGGCGACAGCTGACAACCGTCGCCGAAAGTAGTAAACCATCGCGGTCTGTCGTCAGCGACAACCGACAACTGACGTCGCTCGTCGCTGGCGGCCGACGGTCATCGGCGACGCTCGCCGATAAGGGCTGTCGCTCGTATGTTATACTATACTCATTTTTATATATTTATAGGACCGGTATAGGAATAAGTAATACAACGGATAGTCAGTGGCAACTGCCGCTCATACACATCAAGAAGGCCTATGCCTAGAAGCTTCTATTACTTTCATCCATACATAACGTTTATTTCCAGTAGGTAAGTAGGTAAAATAAATATAAATTATATTTTCGATATTAAAATGAAATGGTAATTTATACATCTGATTTAAATAACACAATAAGCTCTGCATCATTCACATCACATAAAAATGATTATAAATGCATTGCAGGTGGACTTAAAGTAATCGACCTTTACATTCAGCATTTCTGTGTAAATACATAATTATATCCTATTAATGGTAATTAGATCGTTACGCAATAAACTACGAACTTCCACTCCAACTACGAGGAATGATGAATACAATCCTGATTTATCTATGTATATTACTTCTAATAAACCGTATAAACTGACCATTTGTCTGTCAATCTTGGATCGAGTTCATTATCGGTTCCACTTAAGAACTCAAACTGAATACTAAACTGTAGATAACAACGTAGGTGTATTTCATAGACGAGATAAGATTGATCGTGAGATACCACGTCCTTAACACCTGCGTTAAGAGCTGGTAATTGTCTGGTAATTTATCAGTATGAGCTTCTTATGTACAGGGTGAATTTTTCAAGGGTGCGTGAATGGCCTAAAAATGAGCAGTTTACTTTAGTTTGACATGTATAGTGTGCAATATTTCCTTAGTTGTTACACCATCGGAACTCTACTCGGAAAGAGACTTTTGAAAAATCTTCTAAGCAGTTTTGATTTTTATCAAAATCGGCTTTGTAGCTCCTTTCAGCATTTTTCTATATTCTTACAGTTTCAGAATTGCCATGCACACTTGAAAAAATTTGATTTGAAAGTGTAGTATAGTATAGTGTTACGAGCCCAACCTCAGGTAAGATCTTGATCTTATTTGGAGTTGATAACATATGCCCATTGTCCATGGAAGGCAGTGGCCACTTACCCACAGGTTGACTGCGTGCTTGTTTTTACTGCCATCTTATAAAAAATATGTATTATCTTAAATATATGTCACAGGAGGTAGGATCATAGTGGTACTATAGATCTATATTTTGGTATCAAAGCATTAGAGTAGCATTCTTTTAAAATATCGTAACTTATCTAACGCATTAAATTGCATTAATGATGCAAAATAAAGTCGAGATATTTAACGGTATACTTTTAAAATACCTCAAATTAATTAGGAATATCAACAGTTAATGCAGTTATATTATATCTAGTATAGAAAAACCTTTACAAAGGACATTTATAATAGCAATTACGTTTCACGGCCAACAGTGTTTCGCGTTCATTATCCGTTCGGACAGACAGTAACAGAATGCCAGTAACAGTGTATTGCCGGACTCAGATTTATAAGTTCTACTTCCTCAATAACAACCCGAAGTGGCCCTAATTGAACGGTGAGTTACCGACGTAACCCACTGCGTGCTGGTAGCCGGTAAGCGATAGTGTCTTTGACATTTAAGCTTGATTCACGGGTCACTTTCTTATGAGGTCGCACCTTAATCGGGAAAAACATCACATCAACAATTGATTTATACTGTTATACGAGTATATGAAATAAATTATAGATATTCCTGGGCGGCAGTGACCACTTACCGATGGACTGCTTCTACTTCAATCTTATAAAAAATGATATAACTGTTTCTGCATATTACAAAAAGAAAATTACAATTTCAGAATGTAAACCTGTGCCTACCAAATATATTTTTTAAGGTATTTCTTACACAACGAAATTCTTGACAACTTTTATCGTACGTTCAAACGCTGTACGTGCTTATTAAAAAAACCATACGTATTGACCATTTATATTATATTTAACTTTTTCGCTGATATATAGGCCTTGTTGGAATCACCTGAAAATGGGTTATAATTTCGATAAAGCACATAGGAATATGTTTAATGAACAGTTATTCGTTTATTATAAGACATCGCCATTATTATTCTCTAATACCGACCCCATTGTTCCAGCGCGATTTGTTTTATTGCAGTACAATTGAATTCTCTAAGAGGTCTTGAGGGCCGTTCCGACCTCCTTATTAAGGGATTATCTCCGGAATTAAGATATCCATGCATTCAATTTGATAAGATGCTTGGATATTTTACCGTTGTTTTCACCTAAGAAAGAATTTGGATTAGATACGATTGCGCGGTATCAAATACTCTGATAATATAGACCCTATCTTTGGAAGTTCTAACGGTGTTTTGAATTTGTGGGCCTTGTACGCTTTAACAGTTTACGCCTTTACACGAATTAACCGGTACTATAAATATTTGTTATAATTTTGTAAACAAATCATATCATTTTATTCGCCGAAGAGAAAGTTGGTATACAGTGTAATCCTGTGCTTAGATAAATAATTTGCTGGGTCCAAATATATGTTAAAGTGTAAAGTTTTTATAGGAATGAAAAAGAAGAAATAGGTGTGGCGGTGGTGCTCGACATCGAGTTATACCACCTATTAGAAGAAGTGCTTCACGCTGAGATAGTTTTTTATGTTATGGAAGTAGCAAATGAGCATGCTGCCCTCCTGATGGTAAGTGGCCACTGCCGCCCATGAACATCTGTAATCAATCCCACAAGACCACAGTTCTACCTCAGGTCAGCCACTGATACGTTGCTACCCTTGAGAACTAAGTTAGAAAGCCTCGAATAAGTATGTCTCCCTTAACACACCCTTCAAACCAGAACACAGGAACGCTTAACACTGCTGTTGCAAGGCAGAAATAGGTGTGGCGGTGGTGCCGCCGGAGTCGAACCACTAAAGGTTCTACCACCTTTATAGGTGTGGCGATAACTCCCCGGAACCATTGTACAGAAATCAAGTTTAACTGAATTTAGCGGGAATTGAATTGAATCATAGCTATCATACTACTCTTACTACACTACTACCACGCCAACTCGCCTCTTCACCTATTCTAAGATAGAAAAAAACTTCTCATCTTAATTGGGAGTACTGTTACTACAGTTAGGTGTTTAGTGCGTTCACAAAGAGCCTTCTTCTCGAATTAGCGAGTGGGGCGTGTTCGTTTACTGATGAACTCACACATTTACCTTACATACGCACGGCAGTGCACAAGGCTAAGTTTTTCTTAAAATTTATGGTTTTGATACTTTGTTGAACAATTTAAAATACAACCTGATACAAATAAATGCCCACTAAATTACGTTTCTCCTCGATAATCTTGTTACTTGCTATCGCGTTATTTGTGTACGAATGATTTTAAAAAAATGATTTGATTGATACATTTTATGGTTGTAACTTAAAATATTTCCCAGTGCATCTTTTAGGTAGGTATAACCGTTATAGAGAATTCTCCAAATACTTAAATTCTTGCATTGTCGCTATGTTTTAGTTTAGTTACAAGAGCCAATTCATTTTATTTTATATTAAAAAATGTAATTGTTCAGAATTGGTCATGTGATAAAAATAATCATAACCTAATATTTTTTACTATTATTTCTTTATGTATTCTTTACATACCTACTAGGGTACCACCCTGGCTTTACATCCACACTTTTGGGGTTAAGTTTACACGTGCCATTTTTCAATGAGTCTGCGATGAATGAAGCGTAGCAAAACCGTGAATCGTATCTCATTGTTGCCTTTTTGTCTGATTGGTATCTGTGAGTGGTTTATCGTTGGTGTGTTTTTGTACTGACATACTGCAGATGACCCACTTATTGGGAAAAATCCGCGAAAATCTTCGCTTACGCAAACCTATCATTTATGTACAAATACATACGATTATTTATACATAGATACATAAACCATTACAGTAATTATTTCTCTGAATGCGAATCAAGTAGGAAAGAAATACTATAGTAGGTATATAAAATTTCGGTTTAAAACAATAACATTGTGTTAATTACGCTGTTTCATTAATAAAATGTAACATTCACAAATAACGGAAACGGAAATTAGATCCAACAATTTAAACAAACAATATATTACTCGTCCAACGGTTAAAGAGTTCGGAGAAACAAATGTTCCTCGTTAATGTTTGTTTATTCCTTAAAATTATTCACCGAAAGCGCTCGATTCTTGAATCGGGAACGGTTCAGAATGAAGATTCGGCAGATGTTTATAAAGCTTTGTATAGACGAACGGACGTATTTATCGCGTTGGTTTGTGGCTACATTTAGCCGACAAAATAAACTTTCAAGGGCAATGCACTGGCTATGTTTAGTTTGTCCAGATGAGCCGGAACACAAGTGAATCTTGTGCGTATGTACCTGCGTTGGGGAATGTTATCGTGCAACACAGTGATTGACCCTCGGTAGTAAATGTGTGGCGCCACATCCCTTTTTATAATACTGAAGCAAACGAGCATGCAGTCCAATTGATGGTAAGTGGCTACTGCTGCGCGTAGACATCTGTATTCCAGATACGATCAGTCCTATCTAAGATTGATCACAGATACGTTGCTACCCCTTTAGGCTAAGTTGGAACGCCTCGGCTAAGTATGTTGTTAAGTGGCCATTGCCGCACAGGGACATCGGCGATCAACCCCAGATAAGATCACAGTCATACAAGAGGTGGGCCACAGATGCGTTTCTACCCCTGAGGATTAAGACGGGACGCCTCGTTTAAGTTTGTCTCCCTTATCACACCCTTCAAACCATAACACGGAAAATCTTAACAAAGCTGTCCTTAGGCAGAAATAGGTGTGGTGGTTTTGCCACCGACGTTGAATCTAAAGTTCAAATCTAAACGAGTATCCTACGTTTATATTTCCGTCGTAAATAACCTGTAGCAGAACGTTCAAAGCTACTCATATTTGCGTTTTATAGAAACTTTTCAATCACATACAATAGCGTTTACGTATAAATCATCCGTTGTTTTGTTTTAGAAATATTCACGCGCTAACAATACATACATCGATAATGTTTATGTTTGCTACCAAACAGGCATGTATCGAATTCTATTGTTGTTGGAATTCCTTCGCTCACAATAATATATGTACCTACGTAAAAGTGGTAGAACCCTTTGTGATTCGACTCTAGCGGCATTAGCGCGTCACCTATTTCTGTCTTATAATGGCAGTGTTAAGCGGTGCTGTGTTCTGGTTTGAAGGGTGTGGTAAGAGAGACATACTTATTCGAGGCGTTCCAACTTAGTCCTCAGGGGCAGCAACACATCTGTAGCCGACCTCAGATAGGACTGTGATCTTATCTGGGGTTGATCACAGATGATCCTGTGCGGCAGTGGCCACTTAACATCAGGTGAGCTGCGCGCTTGTTTGCTATATCCATAACAATACAAATGTTATTTTATGTCGATGTTTGGTCGGTCTTCAACAGCACCAAATTAAAATAAGTAGCGTCTGGGTCTCCGGGTCATTCACGAAATTTACGAAAGTTATTATAACAAATCCGCTTATTTACAATCATACAAATGTTAGAAAAATAACATTAAAGATATTTTTCTTCGATCTTGTTGGGGGTCAGGTAGAGGAAAAGTCTATAATTGGATACATAACGCCCTGGATTGCCGCGTCTACAGTTTACTTTAACGATACTGAAACATTTATTCACCAGTTGGAAAAACTCAGCCGGTTTGTGGCTTATAAATAAAAATACTGAAACAACCTTATTTTTAAGTAAAAATAGACAATGTTAACAGTTTCCACTCGGATCTTTGCGTAAACATATACAAAATAACTTGTTTTTATCTGCTAATAACCGTTTTCTCTATTTCAGGTACGTTGACCCCTTCCTTGAAGATAGAGATAAATGTTTTCAAACCGACGGAAACATTTGCTTGGTAATGTATGCTCCAAAACTATGTCATGTTTGTGCAAGCGATTTTAATTCCCCTGGCTTTTCTTGCACACAGCACTTTCGCACATATTCCCATGGCATAAAGGCTAATATTGCCTGACAGGTGCAAATAATTATATTTATCATGCTGAATAATAAGTTCATGTAACTTTGTTTTATGTGCAGCAATTGCATAAACCTCATATTTGCATGAACAAAACTTCTTGATAAGGAAGATATGATAGATTAAAGTCGTGTAATGATAACATTTTTGTTACATAGATAATATAATGATCTTGATGTGTTTTACAGTGAATAATTACAGTAGCTTTGATTATATTGCACTAAATTATCTGCTACTATAACACATGCACCATTTGTTATTGAAATAAATGCTTGGCGGGCTATCTGCGGATACGCGATGTATTCTCTGTGAGACAATCATTCAGTCTTAGAAGGAAAAACTTATCAAAACGCCAACCGTAATAGGAGACTTGAAACAGTCCCTTATTTCCAGACATATTATGTCAAGGGCCATGTCAAGAGAAAAGATAGCTAAGCTATGGATGTTTGTCAAATACACCAGTACCTAAAACGTGGCTCGACTACGGCGGCGGCACCGCCTCACCTATTTCTGCCTTATAAAAGCAGAGTTAAGCGCTACTGTGATCTTGGCTCGAGATGGCGGGGAGGGGGACAAGTTTCACACATTCATTCCAAC
>DWNY01000311.1:0-17611 GCA_018250635.1 Telegonus apastus | reverse complement strand
AATAGACTAAAAGATTGTTAAAAACACTATATACTCCATTTAATAATAAAATACACGGTATGCACATAAAAAGAACTAAAAAATGAGCAACGAGCGAGGTCTTCAATTCCAGGCATCTTTCAAGCTATCGCGCACGGGTTCTGAATACATATACAATAAAAAAACTGTAATTTTTCATGTAATGTATTTTTTTTCACTGAATCACATTATAGTAAATAAAAGTAAGAAATATTTATTTACATAAGTCATCAATTTTTCTGTTCTTTAATTTTTCAGTGGAGAAAGTGGCGCTGGAAAAACAGAAAGTACTAAATTATTACTACAGTATCTCGCCGCTGCTAGTGGAAAACACTCGTGGATTGAACAACAAATCCAAGAAACAAATCCGATATTAGAAGCTTTTGGTAACGCTAAAACAGTAAAAAATGATAATTCGTCAAGATTTGGTAAATACATTAACATTTACTTCAGTCGGGAAGGAATCATAGAAGGAGGCAATATTGACCAGTATCTCTTAGAGAAATCGCGCATAGTTATGCAGAACAAAGGCGAAAGAAACTATCACATATTTTATTCACTAGTTAACGGTTTGACGCCTGAAGAAAAGAAAAAGTTGGAACTAGGCCGTCCTTCAGATTATGATTATTTGACTTCAGGGAACATGATCACTTGTGACGGGAGGGACGATGCTTTAGAATTTTCAGACATTAGATCAGCGTTCAAAGTACTAAATTTCTCAGATAGTGAAGTGTGGGGGATATTTAGTCTGCTGGCTGCAATATTGCATTTGGGGAATTTGAAATTCAAGTCTTTTAACTTTAATAACATCGAATCTTCTGAAGTGTCTGACTCAATAAATGCTAACAGAGTTGCTACATTACTCGGGGTGAATAAATCAAAACTGTGCGATTCTTTGACGCGAAAAACTCTAGTAGCACAGGGAGATAAGGTTATTTCCACATTATCCGCAGCAGCCGCGGTGGAAGGCAGAGACGCACTTGTAAAGGCGATTTACGGACATATATTTGAACACATAGTTGAGGTAATTAATAGAACTTTACATCAAGATCAGCAGCTGTCCAGTGGATTCGTCGGTATTTTAGACATTTTTGGCTTTGAAAATTTCGATACCAATAGTTTTGAGCAACTCTGCATAAACTATGCCAATGAAAATCTGCAACAGTTCTTCGTGAGGCACATATTTAAATTAGAACAAGAACAGTACGCAAAAGAAGGAATAACTTGGATTAATATAAATTACGTAGACAATCAACAAAATCTTGATTTGATTGGTCTGAGACCAATGAATTTGCTTTCACTTATCGACGAAGAATCGAGATTCCCCAAAGGGACGGACGTAACGTTATTGTCGAAACTAAACAATAACCACAGTACAAAATCTTCTTATATATCTCCGAAATCTACACACGAACACCGATTTGGAGTGTGTCATTTTGCTGGAGATGTGTATTATGAAGTCCGAGGTAATAATTTCTAAAAATAATAATTTATATAATATTTTTTTCATAAATTGTTGCTTTGCTTTAACGAAACGGAATGTTTATTTCAATGTTAAATTATTTATTCCAGGTTTCTTGGATAAAAACAGAGACATGCTTACTGCTGATATTAAAGAAATGATACTTGATTCAAGTAATCCTTTCTTGAAAAATATATTTCCCATGGACTCAGTATCACCTCACAGCGGAGGCCGCAAGAATGTTTCCTTAAGTTATCAGTTCAAAACATCTCTCGACGCTCTTATGAAGAGTCTATACGCCTGTCATCCATTTTTCGTGAGATGTATTAAACCGAATGAATGCAAAAAACCCAGGGTGTGTGTAGTAATTATGGAATTTATATTTATTTTACTTTTGCGATATATGTTAACGGTAATTTTATTTACAGCTATTCGATCGATCTTTATGTGTTCGTCAGCTCCGTTACGCTGGTCTAATGGAAACGGCAAAAATAAGGCAAGCTGGCTACCCTATCCGGTACTCGTATTCCGAATTTGTACATCGTTATCGCCTTGTAGTTCTCGGTATACCGCCAGCAGAGAAAACTGACTGTAAAAGTGCGACAAAGAGAATCTGTACTGAAATTTTAAAAGACCAAGAATTCCGGCTCGGTCATACCAAAGTATTCTTAAAGGATTACCACGATGCGATTCTTGAGGAGATTAGACACAATAAGATTTTATCAACCGTCATAAAAGTTCAGGCGAATGCAAGAAGATTTATGTGTAGGTTACGGTTCTTGCGTTTACGAGCTGCTGCCCTTTGTGTACAAAAGCATTATCGTGCCCGTGGGTACAGACAGCGGTACCTCGTGATGAGAAGAGGTTATTTGCGATTACAAGCAACAATAAAATCTAGAGAATTAAGAAGAACCTTTATAAATCTCAGAAACTTCTTAAAGAACGTACAAGCCCATTGCAGAGGATATCTTGTAAGGAAATTAGTTAGCGAGAAAGGCCATATAATTAAGGCGAAATTAGAGCAAATAAAGAAAGAAAAAGAGAGTCAGAGTGACTTGAAAATTGCAGAAGATGAATATGAAAAGAAGTACACAGAACTTATGAGATCTATTTGGATTGCGAAAGACATTGTAATCGAAAACAACGTGCAAAATACAACTGTGATTGATGACAGATATGTCGATGATGTCTTCGGTTTCCTGAAAGATACCGCAACTCCCGCGGGCACCGTGAGAGGAGTTGGATTTGGAATGGTAAGTTGAATTTCAGGACTTTTTGATGTTCCACTAATTTTCAAGTAATTCCGTTCATGGCCGAACTACGTTCTTTGATATCTTTTTTATTCATTTGTCCAATGTACAGCACAAGATCATCACCATAATTCATAAATGCACTTTAGTAATAAATTTTATAAACGAGTAATTGAACTTGTTACTTTATTTAATTGATTGAAATTTATATCTAACTAGCTGACCGGGCGAACTCTGTTCTGCCATTTGTATTTAGAAGTTTGCACCTGAGTCAGTGATGTTTTTACATTAACGCCATCTAGTCCACTAAGGTAAAACTATTCACGTACGCACATAATTGGATGTAAAAAAAGTTAGTTCTGATTTTAAATAGTAATAACTTTTAAAAGAGTG
This sequence comes from Telegonus apastus, assembly GCA_018250635.1. Taxonomy (NCBI): domain Eukaryota; kingdom Metazoa; phylum Arthropoda; class Insecta; order Lepidoptera; family Hesperiidae; genus Telegonus; species Telegonus apastus. The sequence goes on along the minus strand of DWNY01000311.1, from coordinate 14,488 downwards.
GATCGATTTTGATGAAATAAACCCTAAATGTTAAGTTAAGATTATTTTATGATTATATCTGTATTTGCATGAATTAAATCCCATTGTACTGGCAGCAAGTAATTTTAAACACACAGATAGCAAGCGCAAGTTACATTCTTGTTATATATACAGATAATAAAAATATTGGGTAATTTGTGTTACATTTTAGCGGGATAACGACGTTGCGTCAAAACAATCACAGAATCCTACACAATGCACGTAAATCACTGTTATTTTGCACCCATTCATGTTTTAGGCAACACCCGAGAAGCCACCATTATCGACTGTCATACCATTACCCCTGGAGCCGGAAGATGAACCGTTTGACGAGTTCAACTTTAGAAAATTTGCGGCGACTTATTTTACAGGAAATATAAGCCATCAGTATTCGAGAAAACCATTAAAACATTCTCTTCTTGAAATGCCTTCGCCTATGGACAAAATAGCCGCGCACGCTCTCTGGATTACAATACTAAGATTTATGGGAGATATGTCCGAACCTAAATATGTGGATGACAAAATTGATAATATACCTATCATGTCTAAGTTAACTGACACTCTTGGTCGCGCTTTTCAGAAGAGTAAGGAATTTGAAGTAAGTAGTCATTATATTTGGATATTTTAACTCAACTGTTATGTAGACGGAAAACTATGGATAGTAACAGTAGATTTTACCAAAATGTATTAGTTAAACATATTAATTATAATAAGAACGGCACTCGTCAGTTAGTTATTATAATGAACCGTGAACCGTTACAGCTAACTTGCAGGTTTTAAAATGGTGATTAGTAAAATTATCGTAGCAATTTCGTTTTTGTTATTGTTCCGAGGTTTAAAAAGTCAATAGGCGTGGTTTATTGATATTAATTACACAAAGTAATAATACTAAATTCTGTGTTAAATTTTCAGACCTTTCTAGCAAATGACAATAATCAGGGCAAACCAACTAGGATGGTACAAAATACCCTAAAAAGGCAGACGAAGTTAAATGAAAATTTCATGAAAACATTAATGAACGATGAATTGACGAATGAAATGTATAATAGTTGGTTAAATGCCCGACGAAGTACTAATTTGGAAAAACTACATTTCATCATTGGTCACGGCATCATACGAAAAGAATTAAGGTAATACACTTTAAACCAGGGGAATGCCCGATAAATACTGTATTCAGTTAACTTATCAAGTTTAATATCTGAAGGCTCATTTAAAAATGTAGGTACAGACGATGTAGATTGTATGCAATACTTGAAAACCATAAATGTTTATGAAGTTACTAATACTTTTGTCTGATAAAAGTATTCTCACCTTTATTAACAAACCTGTAAAAAAATTACAAAGCGCTAATAAAGAATTTTTTATTGTTTTAGGGATGAGATATTCTGCCAGTTGTGCAAACAACTTACTAACAATCCATCAAAGGCTTCACATGCTCGAGGATGGATTCTACTATCCTTGTGTATTGGTTGCTTCCCACCTTCAGAAAGATTTGTTAAATACTTGCGTTCGTTCATTCGGGAAGGACCACCAGGGTACGCGCCATATTGTGAAGGTCGACTTTTGAGAACGTTTAAAAATGGAGCTCGCACTCAACCTCCCAGCTGGCTAGAACTACAAGCAACTAAAACAAAGAAACCCGTCCTCCTCACAGTCACTTTAATGGACGAATCAATGAAGACGGTGCAATCCGACTCGGCTACAACGTCAGAAGAAATTTGTCAGCAGATAGCCGATAATATCGAATTGACCGACGCGTTCGGTTTCTCATTGTACATAACGCTTTATGACAAAGTTCTCTCATTAGGAAGCGAAGGCGAACATATTATGGATGCCATATCCCAGTGTGAACAGTTTGCTAGAGAACAGGGTACTCCAGAAAAGAATGCTCCATGGAGGTTGTTTTACCGAAAAGAAGTTTTTACGCCATGGCATAACCCGGCTGACGATCCAGTGGCCACTAACCTTATATATCATCAAGTAGCAAAGGGCGTAAAATTTGGTGAATACAGATGTGATTCCGAAAAGGACTTGGCTATCATTGCCGCCCAACAACACTATGTCGAATATGGACATCGTATAGATCCAAATATCTTGAGAAAAGTAATCGTTAACTACATCCCGAATCAGTTCATACAATCGAATGATGCGGCTTTGACTAAATGGGAACATCTCGTTACAAAAGCATTCGAGTCTTCGCAAAGCATACAGTCAAAAATAGATCCGTTGAGATGCAAGGAAGACATAGTTATTTACGCAAAATTAAAATGGCCGATGTTGTTCTCAAGGTTTTTCGAAGCCATTAAGGTGAAAGGTGAAAGTATCAGCAAAGATCTTGTCATAGTAGCCGTTAACTGGACTGGAATATACATAGTGGATCAACTGGAACGCATCCTGCTTGAAATATCGTACCCAGAAGTAACTTACGTGGCTTATAATGAAGTTGAAGATGTCGAAAATATTGGAAGTATAACAATTAGGACAATACAACAAGAAGAGTTTGTGTTCCAAAGTGTAGACGCGAATGAAATGAGCTCTCTAATTATATACCTTATTGATGGATTAAAGCGGCGATCTACTTATGTCATTGCTCAAAGTGATTCGCAAGGATTTAGCGATGCAGCATCTTTCTTGCAATACAAAACGGGGGATCTCATTACATTATTACAGGACTGCACTGGAGAGACATTGATGCATGCTACATGGGGACACGGGCTGTGTAATGGTAATGAAGGACTATTTCCCACTGAACAGGTGTATATACTGCCTACATTGTCGATGCCAACCAACTCTGTCCTCGAAATATTTAAAAAAGGCAAAGTGCATAATGATAAAAAGTCTCAATCAAAATACAATACTGTTCAAAGAAAGAGAATGCATACGCTTGAAAAATATGCAAAGGAACATTTCAGGGAAAACATTGATATTAATACGACAATATCAAGGCAGTCAACGTTAACAACCGCTAAGAAGGCAATCACAGGCGATCTTTGGGCTCATTCCAGAGAACCGATACGTAAGCCTCTACTAAAGAAACTAACAAATGACGACGGTCTTATGAAAAAAGCCATTGCATGTTTCTATGGTATTCTCAAATACATGGGAGATATGCCAACTCCAAAACCAAGATCATCTACCGAGTATACAGATGAGATATTTATACCTGCTGTAGCCGACGGCAATTTAAAAGATGAAGTTTATTGTCAAATTATGAAGCAATTAACGAATAACAGAATACAACTTAGCGAAGAAAGGGGATGGGAGTTATTATGGCTTGCCACAGGCGTTTTTGCATGTAGCCCAGTCTTAATAAAGGAACTTGTAGAGTTCTTAAAGACAAGACCTCATCCTATAGCAAAGGAATGCTTAAAACGAGTTTTTAAGACACAGAAAAACGGGCCTAGGCTGTATGCGCCGTACGTAGTTGAAGTTGAAGCTATTCAACACAGGAGCATGCAAATTTATCACAAAGTTTATTTCCCCGATGACACCGATGAAGCGTTTGAGGTCGATTCCTCCACAAAAGCGAGGGACCTTTGTGAACAAATAACTGGACGTCTTAACCTCAAAAATAGTGATGGCTTTAGCTTATTCGTCAAAATAGTTGACAAAGTTTTCTCCGTTCCCGATAATTATTACTTTTTCGACTTTGTGCATGAGCTTGTAGAATGGATGAAGCAGACCCGACCTACTCGAGGAGGTATGTAATTTTATTGTAGGTTTAGTTTCTTTCAAAAATAATGTTACCTTTTTTATATATGTATATTTACACGTTTAAAATAATATGTGTCCGACATTAGAAAACTGCTTTCCATAATTATCATTTATTGATGGTAAAAATTTTAAGGATGTCTCTGAGCTCCTCATCTTTCATAATACTCGTTTGCAGACTTAGACTATTGTTTTCTTATTCTAGTATATGACTTTTATTAAACATTTTCAATTTTTTCAGCAACAAATGTACAAATAAATTACCAAATATTCTTCATGAAAAAGCTGTGGATTAATACAGTTCCTGGAAAAGATAAAAATGCGGACAACATCTTCTATTTCCCGCAAGAACTACCGAAATATCTACGAGGTTATCATAAAACATCTAAACAGGATCTGATAGATTTAGCAGCGCTTGTGTACAGGTCCAGATTTGGTAATGATCAGGCACTTTTACCACAAGTGACGCAAATACTTGAAGAGCTAATTCCAACGGATATGATCAGCATCCAATCAAAATCGCATTGGAAATCTTCTATTGGGGCCGCTTATCTTAAACATGGTGCGATGTCAGAAACCGAAGCTAAGGAAAACTTCCTTAAGAAAATTTATCAATGGCCAACATTTGGTACAGCATTTTTCGAAGTTAAGCAAACATCCGATCCGACCTACCCCGAAATGGTGGTAATAGGCATAAATAGAAATGGAGTAAGCGTCATTCATCCACAAAGTAGGGTACGTATAATACTCCTATTTTGCTTTTTGACTGACTAGCTTATTGAAAACGGTATGTAGAGCACAATAAATATGATTAATGGTTAAACAATTTTGTGTTTCAACGATTGGCGGCTATATAATTGTAAAAGAAAATTTACTCTTACTTAATTATTACATATTTTGTTTCAGGAAATTTTAGTCACTCATCCATTCTCCCAGCTGTCTAACTGGTCGTCGGGAAATACTTTCTTCCACATGACAATGGGCAATTTTCTTCGTGGAACAAAAATTCTATGTGAAACATCCCTAGGGTATAAGATGGATGATCTCATATCGTCATATATTGCAGTGTTGCGGCAATCAATCAAACAAAGGCCAAGAAATGTACAAAATTAGTTATATACAGTTTATAAAGAAGTAGAATGAAATCATGGTTCTTGTAAAACAAAATAAAGTTGTAAATAGTAATAACAAGTTTTATTCATGGATAATTTTGTAAAAAATATCTTTGAGTATTTATAGAAACAATTCAATAAAATATAATGGTGTTTTAATATACTATTTGTTTTTATTATCGATGTTTTATTTTATTATTCATTACGACATTTTAGTGGTTTCGAAGGTATAGCTGTAGGTTCTTTTACACCGGGTCGTCTCTATTCGGAAAAGTACTTAGTTTCAGTGGAAAGTGGACGATTCCTAACATTATTTCTAACCAGTCAACTTAGATCTGGGTTTTATAAAAAAAAATTTTTAATAAGACCTCATTACTTTAATACCGTAATATGACATCGTTTACTTCCAGGAGAACCTGTGTTAACGAGCCCTAAGATTTTTCTGTCTGGTTTGTTTATGAACGAAAGATAATAAAGTTGGACTAAAAAGAAGCCAAGGCCGTAAAATTGTATTTAAAACAAAATATTTCATTTGTCAGGTCCAATTGTCAGCTTGTAAATGACAGTGACAACATCAGATATCAATTCAGTATTGGAATGTTGAAGAAAAACATCGATATATTTGGATTCCTCAATGGCGTCGATATTATGTTACATACAAAATTAGATAAATGCTAATATTAAAGAAAAATGAGGAATTAACACATTACATAAGCAATGAAGCTTATAGATCACAAAGTTGAAAATGTTGATAAAATTTTTACGGAATAAAGTTAAAACCAACGTCTATCAATTAAGGGTACGAAGATAAAGATTCTTAAATATTTCAGCCGTCCTTAGTCTTTATGTTTTTGGGAAGCTAAAGAAAAAAATGCTTCTGATGTAACCGATGTTCCCACTAGCATTAGAATAATATATCTATTTATATAGGCGATTTTATGCAATTTTGGAAATTGTGTCTTGTCTTTCTAAATTTCTGGTAGATTTTCTTTAGGTCTTTCGACAAAAACTCTTCTGATAAAAAACCGAAAGATTTTCTAATAATATATTTTACAATTTATTACTCTTTCAACACAGGAGTAAAGAAATCAAAGTTGAAAGCAGTTAATAATAACATATAACTTAGGTTTTCAATACAAGTCGTTAAAAATGATTTCTAACAAAACAAAGATATTTACTCTATGTTGATGAATTAACAAACATCCGATTATTTCGATGTCCGATACTTTACAATTTACATCGAGTGGCTTTAATCATCGATGTCATCCATCTCTAGTTCAGTTTCGAGTAGAAGATAAAAAAATATTTCAAATTATTTTTGAACTTTTGATAAACAAAAACAAATCTTTGTTAGCTTTTTTAAGAACGTGCGTGGTGATGGATTATGCGTTTTATTGTATGAATTTCCGCTACATTGTTATGAGGGTCAATTTGCTTTGTTAAGTTTATTGTATTTTGTGTATAATCTAGTTTTATTTTTAAATGGAATCGAAACTACCGCCTCTTGCTCTAGAAAGTGGTCTAGATTTACGGTCAGTATCTTTCTAAAGTAGTTCAATATCATATAAGTAGAAATAATAATAATTTCACGTAATGTTTACTAAGTAAGTGCATTTACCGAATATTCTTCGCAATCTTTGTTTATTTCTCCAATTGTAACCCGCGCGCCAGAACTTGAGTCCTACGTCGAATGTGACACCTTGCCCGTATTCATTTGATAGTTATATCGATGTACAAAACCGTTCCTTAATTGAATAATAGTTATAACTTTCTTAGAGATAACATTTATTTAGTGTGTAATAAACATCTGTTAAGTTTCTATTCTTTTTTCTTTTACAAACATTCAAATGCGATAGTATCATTCTCAGTCTAAACTGGGCCTTAAGTTATCGTGCATACGTAACAGTAATATAATACAAGTCTTACTTGATGCCGATCAAAGATGTGTTGAACCATGAGGAGCTGTTGTTACGCTTTAAGTATGGTTGTTACGTATTCTACACAGAAAAGATGCAACCCACCTTAACAATAAAGATTTATTTACAATAGTTTTTTTTCCAAACTATTGTTGCTTTAATAACACTGCATGACGCATTTTACAAATTTATATAGTATTAAGTGGATTTAATATAGTGGGGCTTTCCTTCTATATATTAAAAAAAATGTATAAATTTGCTAAAATCCCGAAAAGTTAGCAATTTTGAGTAGTGCCGTGTTACAATTTAAGCAGCAGTATATATTTTTTTAATTTTACATACAGGCAAGTTGTTACAACTGGATCACTGCTACAAATTAATGAAGATTATGACTATAATAATCATGATGATAATAATTGTGAAAATAGCAATACTAGGGAGAGTGAGACACATACAACTGCTCAGTACATTGGTGAACCAGTTAAATCTTTGGAGGCACTCAAAAAACAGTTGCAAGCCATTGATAAAGATGGCTTTGTTAAAAAGAAAGTACTAGAAGATGGTGGAGGCAAGGAAATAAATGAAGCGTGCACCGTATCTATAGCATTTTCTGGATTCTGGGAAAATGAAGATGAGCCATTTGATGTTCGGAAAGTGGCTAGACCTTTGGTAAGGTGTGATAGTACCTACTTTTCAAAGGAAACATGCAATTTAGTTTGTTCATTTGTTGGCCACTTGAGATTGACTACTATTTGATTGCAATACTAAAGAGATTTCTTTTTACTTGTTAAAAATAATTATGCATGACTTGACTCTAACTTTAATGGTGGCTAAACTAGCAAAAAAGGAACTAACGAATTCTGTTTCTGAAATGAGTACAAGTCTGTGACAAGTTTTATCTAACTTTATTTACTGGAACTTTCACCTGACTTTGAGTTGTTGTATGTTAATCCTATTTTTATTCTGTACACAGGTTGTAGATCTAAAAGAGAATGGTTTACTTCCTGGCCTTCAGATTGCCATAACATCAATGTTGGTTGGAGAAGTGTCCATCTTCCTCCTATCATATCAAGTTATGTATGGAGAGTTGGGTGTTCCACCAAGAATAAAGCCAAAAGCAGATTGCGTATTTTACATTAATTTAATCAAGAGCATAATTACTCCTGCAGAAGGGTAAGATAATTTGTTTGTGCAATTATTAAGCAACAATTTTTACAATGTTAAGAATCCATAAATGGTCCCAAGGAAAGCAGTACAAAAGTAATATGTCAATGATAATATTAAAAATATAGAGAATAATACCGAATGTAGAAGAGATTTAGTACTTATTAATCTTACTTATGTTTTTAGTTTCAACAAACTACATACTTATCATGCTTATGTACGAAAGGGTCAAATCTTTCAACTGAATATCAGATTAGTTAATTTCCATGCTTTAAAGCTTGATTAAATTGTTTGTTTTTTAAGGAGTTGAGTTGTTACTGTTATGTAATTTTATATTATTGTTTCAGTTATTTGGATTTTTCTGAACCTAACACCTTTCGGCGAATACATCAAGAGGTGAAAATATTATACAGTTCAGGAATAGCATTACACAAAGTCAAAAACTATACAGGTGCGATTCAATTATTTAGAAAAGGAATTTTTATGTTACACACATGTCGTCTGGCAGATGAAACAGAGGAAAGCATACAGGAGAAATTATTAATTAAACTGTATACAAATCTTGCTATTTGTTATAATAAAACAAAACAACCACTCAAAGCATGTACCGCATGTAATGAGCTTAACAGGCTTAGAAGTCTATGGAATAATGGTAAGGTGCTTTTCCAAAATGCCAAAGCTCTTCGAATGATTGGAGTGTTTGATGAGGCAGAAAAAAGACTGCAGAGGGCCATTAAATTGTGTCCAGAAAATGAAGAAATTAAAGCTGAATATGAGCTATTACAAAAAACGCGGGCAACTTGCGATCAAAATAAAATTGTCTGTGGAGAATCTTTAGAACTTGTTAGTGATTCATTCAAAAAGGAGGTAGATAATTTAGTGAAAAATTTCAAAGAAAATGTCAATTTGTGTAAGTTGACTCTTCCTAGTAAACTAAATAAGAGTGAAATGGACTATGTGAAAGAAGTTTATATTAGAGAAAATTTATTTTTTAACAAAGTGGAGAGAAAATATTTATTAGATAAGGATAAAGAGGAGAAAGAGGAATGACTGCGAAATAGAAACTTATTATTTATACCGGTTAAAGAAAATATATTTTTTGTATGTACTTTGTTTTATTTTCATTGACATAAAATCCTTATCAATCTTGTTTAATAATGAAGTCTCGTTATAAGTCACATTATAACGTAGCAGTCGCTATGTTATAATGTGAACGTAAAAGAATTAGAACGTGTAAAGAATTTCTTCATGCAAACTGAGGTATAATGAATAAGAGCACTTCATTTTGCTCTTGGATTAATCTATGCCATGTATTACATAACGTAATAGTGTGAAAACACCTTAAATCATGATGGATGGCTATGCCAACATGGTATATTTGGAATATTTCTATCAAGGATAAAAGAATATCAGCACGAATTTAACAATGTATAGTTTATTTAATGCGTAATTACAATTTCTCATACAACTAATAAATGACTACAGGCTATTGTCGGAACCATACCATTAAGTCTTTAAAATGCAAAATACTTATACAACTTTTGTAAAGTAAATACAAATGCAATTGCACAGAACCAACCATTAATCTTACTGTACATGTTACCACCAAATTAAATTTTAAAGTAAGTGCTTTTAGTTTTGTGTGGGCAAATTTAGAAGAACGTTTTGTCCTTGAGGTAGGTATGTGACGTTGCGGGACTTGGACAGTTGGTAAGCAATGTCTTCAGCGGCTTCAATACGTCGAAGTTCAACGAGACCTTCACCAGCGGTGCCGAATGACTTAGCGAGTAATATTGCAGCCTGTGCGTCGCCCTCGGCCGCTATGACTGCGGCTTTCTTCTGTTGTTCAGCTTTTTCTACAAGGAATCTGGCCTTTTCTGCTTCTTGTTGTGCGACTTGTTTCAATTCTACAGCTTGAGTGAACTCCTTGCCAAATGTCAAGTGTGTGATTGAGATGTCATCAAGGATCAAACCGAATTGTGAAGCTCTTTCAGTTAAACTCTCATTTACTTTTTGAGATACAATCTGCAAATTAATTACGAGATTTAAGTAACTTAAACTGATTTATGTGGTATGGATATTTGGAACAATCAAAATAAATATGCTATTGCATACAACTGCAAAAGTTATTTGATTTTAGTATTTTATTAAAAAGATTGTAACTTAATTGTAAAACCAGCAAATTATTAGTGTTTTTAAGATGATTGGTTCACTGTTTATGTTGTTGTTATCCAAAGGTAACATATTTGGGTGAGAAAATATTTAAGAATCAATTGTTTCTTACTACGAAACAATAAAATAGGAATATACCTCTCTCTGTGTAATTAGTTCTCCTGCATCAAATTGTGCCACAACGGCTTTCAACACTTCAGATGTGATGGATGGCAGTACTCTCTCATCATAATCAATACCCAAGATGGTGTAGATCTTGGGTAACTGATCAGGCACCGGCCTGAATAGAATACGTAGTGTGATGTTGACATTCTGCAGATCTGAAATTTTTTCAGATAAAATTATACATCAGTTATAGTATCCATTGTTAAAGGTGCAAGTAGTGTAGCAAATGACCATAGTATTAGTCTAAAATCTGGTCGCAATGACCATTATTAAATATGAAACAAGTCACAGATTTCTCTGAGGCATTCCAACTCCGTTTTCATTTAGATTGCATGCTCACATTCAGTTTTAATATTAAAAAAAAATGCAACAATAATTGATAAACATTTCAGTAGTGTAAATTATCTATAAAATATTAAATGCTTGGAGGTGATATGGGTGAATGAACCTTTATTGTTAAATTCTGGCAGCACCACAACCACACCAGTGAAAAGTGCTAGTGTTTTGGTTTGACAGATGTGGTAAGGGTATGCTTATCCAAGGTATTCCAACTTAACTAGTCCTTAAGGGTAGCAATGTATTTGTGGCTAACCTCAGGTACGCCATGCTCATCAGTCTCTTATTATAAAAAAGCATAATAATGTTTACAGAATATTAGAACACACACCTTTGCTTCCAGTAACTGTTGGTACATTTCTAGGTCTGGATCTGATGTCGAAGATGATAGGTTTTTGCACCCACGGGATGAAGAAGTGAGTACCTTCACCGACAACCAAGTTTTTGACACCGGCAAACCTATCAAAGATTACTGCCCGATGTCCACCATCCACTGTAATTTGAAAATTCAGAATGTTATTAACTTTAATAGTTAAACGACCCACAATAATTTTCTACTAATCTACTAACTATTATATTACATACTACTAATACTAACTAATTAGCAGGTATAATAGTATTTAAAAAGGTACATAATATGAATATTATACAGACTTCTAGTACTATTTTAAATATCATAGTTTCACGGATAATACACTTATATTTGATTTCATATTTTTAACAATAACTATACATTTATTTTGGTACAGGTTATGTAACCCAGAGAATTATCAATTAATCCTAACCAATACAAATAAATCCCTAATCGAGAACTAAAGATATGAAAATCATTGTGAGATATATAGATCAATACATATAAGTTATTAAGTGTGTAATTACCGTTGTACAGTGCAGAGTTTACAACACCACCAACTAACGCCATTCCAAGGCCCACTTGACCAATCCGGTTAAAAAGTTGCGCCGCCATTTCTGAAATATTTTTTAGGCCTTATATACCTTTACAAACAGTTTCAAACTATCATCATTCTTATATATTAATTAAAGAGATAGAAAATAATACATTTATTATAATTTGGAAGTAGCAAACAAGCATGCAGTCAACCTGATGGAAAGTGGCCACTGCAGCCCATGGACATCTATAATCAACCCCACATAAGATCATTCCTACCTAAGGTTGATCACACGTGAGTCCCTGAGGACTAAGATGGATCGTCTCGAATAAGTACGTCTCCCTTACCACAACTTTGAAATTAGAACACAGCAGCGCTCAACACTGTTATTGCAGGCAGAACCAGGTGTGGCGGTGATGCCGGGGTCAAATCATAAAGGGTTCTACCACCTTCAAAATACTTGAACCGTAGCCATAAATATAACACACTGTAGCCATTGGAAGCCAGTTCTACTATCTTCAAAATTTTATTAGTATAGAGGTTCGAAGAGCCTTAAGTTTTATTAGAAAAGCTTCTTCTACTGAATTTACACTTTGACAAACTTTAGCGTTTGTCCAATTTACCGTTTATAATTACGAAATTGTAATTACACATTATGAATATTTAAATAATACATGGATCTTGTTCGTTTTTAACATTAAATAACAGTTTAGAAGATTGCGTGATACCTTATCTAACCTCAAAATTTGCGAAAGTGAAACAACATTATTTACGGCATACATGAATAAACTGCATCTTACCCGAGTAACTTCTGGTTACGTGTTACAATTTGAAGCAATTATTGAATATTTTGTGATCGTACAACTACTAATACAACCAAAATCGGTTCAAGTAATTTACTCAAGACAATCAAGAACTGGCGAATCGAAGTCTACAGATTACACAACACAAAATTAAAAAAATAACCACAGATACGCAAGTCTCACTAAGAAATGATTATAGACATAGTCATCGACAACGAAAAGCTTATTTGCAATATAAAAATAAGCATTTTATACGCACTTAATTTATCCTTATTTTTTAATTTAATTATACCATCATCTTATGTCATATTTATCATTTTTTTATTCTACCGGAGCGGCTGAGACGAGCGCAACGAAGAGATCGTTATTTAAACATCACTTTTCCTCCAAGCTTTAGTGCTTTGATTATAATCAATAGGATAGAGTATATAGGATATATCCTCTATAGATACCTACAACATCACGCAGTCAGTGAAAAAGGAAAAACGTCTAAAAATTATAAGCATGTGCACATGTTTGTGACGCACATTAGCATCGTATGATTGGCCAAATCCTCCTATTGCGCCATTTATTGTTGAAAATAGCGACTTAGAGGCTAACAGTTAGTTGACTATTTTTGGATGCTTTTTTAAGTAACGCTAGATCTACAGAGTATATAATCAAAGCTTCAGTGGTTACTGAATATTATTCAAACATAATATAATATAAAAATGGTAGAATCCTTTATGGTTTGACTTGTTATTTGACCGATAAAACTGTGTGGTCTGATGTAGGTAACTCTAGCTCCACATGCTCTATAAACATAAGTTAAAATTGTATATGAAACCATTTTTTTAAAAGATCTGTGTTATGGAGTTTTTTCACCGCTTCTTCTCCATAACTAAACACCTTGCGAAGTGGTGGTAATTTAATTTAGATTGACTTTCAGACAGAATTTTGTAAAGGATTTACTTTTGATTTATGATTCGATTTACTTCGGAAGCACCACCGCCACACCTAGGTATGACTGCCTTATAACAGCAGTGTTAAGCGCTGCAGTGTTCTGGTTTCAAGGGTTTGGTAATGGAGACATAATTATTCGAGGCGCTCCAACTTAGTCGCTCAGGTACGACTGTGATCTTATCTGGAGTTGATTACAGATGTCCATGGGCGGTAGTGGCCTCTTACCATCAGGTGGGCTCCATGTTCGTTTAATACTTTAGTAACAATAAAAAAGCGGACTGGAAAGGAGATTTTGCAGTATACTGTGCGAAGTGCTTGATTCTCGGACATAATCGTGTCTACGACGTGATTCGCTCTGTGAAGTTTACATCTCCGCCCTGTGTTAACGGTGGAAACATGCCACCCGTAGATACATGCCTTACTAGATTTGGACCTTATTTTGAAAAGTTTTTATTTGTGTACTACCATGGCGCTCCAATGCGTTAATGCTTATTCCCTAACGAAATTGTTACTAAATACAATCATGCGCCTGCAAATTTTCTATAGCAAGAAATTCCTTTTGTTAATTTTATGCTAATAACGTGTAGGTAAAAAACTGACATTTTTAACACACTGATTATTAATGAACTAATAGTTCTTCTAAACATATTAGTTAGTTGACCACACGCGTGGTAAAGTAACGTTTAAAATTCCATTTGAAATCCCTACGAAACATGATCATCTATTAGTTAAGCAAATTAGCAAACAAATCAGTAACAGAGTTGGCGGGAACCAGATGGTAATTGAGTGAAAAATAAACAAACAATAAGGGGATAATCGGTATGAGTCTGAGGGTCGTTCGGTGGGTGGCTCAATTATGCAATAACTTTCAATAAATAAATTACCTAAGGAGACACTTGATGCTGATCTTAATGGCTCTTCATTATTTTATTTCTTTGCATACTTACGCCGGAGTGCGTTTCCCACGAATGAATTGCCACTTATTTCATATATTATTTTGTTTTATATATGTAGTTAAAATTAGTGCAGGAATATGTAAGTATTTTCAAAACTATATGACGAGGGGTGAAGTACGTATAGCTTATGCCCAGCTGTGCTGCAATCAAAGTAATAAAATCAAAAAATTTTCAGGCGCTTTAGAGGACTAAATGCAGCGAAATTTAAAATTTGGATCTTGGTTCGACTTCGGAGGCATCACCGAACCCTTTATTTCTGCAACAATAATTGTGTTAAGCACTGTTGCATTATTGTTTGAAACT